>CAUYRT010051538.1:0-54908 GCA_963574885.1 Lepilemur ruficaudatus | reverse complement strand
GCTCCAACTGTATCTACGTACAACCAACACTCCATTTTAAGTGTACAATTAAATGATTTTCTGTGAATTTACCGAGGTGTACAGTTAATCACATGAATCAGTTTTTGAGGAATTCCTTTCCCCTATTGAGACCCCTAATTCCGCTCCCCAACTACTTTTAAAGCATATCCCACCCCTCCACAGTGACCCCCCACGTCGCTCAGACTTGGGTCTACCCAAGGCACCAATTCCCCCCAATTCCCCAGTGTTCGCTCCCACTCTTTGAGCACCATAGTGTTAATCAGTCAATACCAATTTGATGGTGAGTACAAGTGGGGCCCATTCTTCGGGTCTTGTAACTCTCTCAGAACCATTGAAAATTCCAACAACAATCCGTATTTTCACACTCATTCACCTGATGGTGGGAGTAGAAATTAGTACAACCGTTTTGGAGGTTAATACAGCATATATGGTGAAGAAGATCCTTACAGCAGCTACCCAGAAATACTTCTGCTAGGAATGTACTCTGACACACTCTAATTTGTGATCAGGAGGATGTGTCCAAGAGTGTGTATTGTTAGCAATGGTCCCACATTGGAATCCACCTTACCAGTTCAACCACAGAAAGTTATATAAACAGTGTTTCACATAATAGAACACTATACAACAGTAAAATAAATGAACCAGAGCAGACATATAGGGTGGATAAGTCTCTCAAGGAAATAACTGTGTTGCACAAAAAATATATACAGTAAATACAAATTATATATAATGTTTAAAAAACATGTCAGAGAGTGTTCTGTATGAAGAAATGGAATAAATAATGCCAAATCAGGGTGGTGGTTTCCTTGAGGGTGATGCCTGGTAAAGTGGAGGATGGGAAGGTAATTTGAGAAGAGTATTTAAATGCTTTATTTCCTTAGCTGAGTGGGGAGTTGCTGAGTGTTTAATGTGTTATATATATTACTGTGTTAGTCACATGTTTTGTTAATTCAGAAATATGTAATGGAAAATTGCATTGTTATATTTTGTCAATTGGATAGCCCTAGAATTATGGATATTTTTCTGATACAATGTGTTTTTATATATGTACAGATTTTAATATTACTTTTAAGAAAATACATGGGCCTGCAACCTGGTAATGTTTCTAAAGGTCTATTGCTCTGGTGCTTGTTGGTATCAACTCAAAAAGTTAAGGATGAGGAAATATTGTATCTTCTCCTCCATTTCTCCATAACTAAAAAAGGCAGCATTTGTGAAATGGTAATGTGGTAGCCAAAGTGCTTTGGTAGGTAACTGGAAAGGCTATTAGCTTTGAGTAGAGCCCGGAGTAGGGCAAAGTCCTTCAATTAGTCCTGGCTGCAGTGCAAAAAATTCTCTCTTCAGCCACTGTGGCAGCAGATCCAATCGCTTTTAAAGTGTCTGAGACATAGTGGGATGCTGTGTGGAGCCTGTGGCAAGACCCTAGGGATATGGAACAAATTATGCGTTCTCTGGGAAATAACATTTTCCTTTGGAGAAATAGCTTCTAGCTTGCCACTAGGCTGACTGTAGACACCAGGTGATCTGACTGATCTCTGAAAACCTAGTGACACCTGAGCTGCCTAGCCACGCGCCTGGGCTTGCCCAGCTGCTCTCTATGCTCAAGGGATATGTGGCACCCTTGGGAGCAGTACCCAAAGGTACAAGCAGTTTGCAAGAATACCTGTCTCATAAGCAGAGTGCCTGGTCCTGATGAACCACTACTCCCTAACAAACACCCGTGCCTCATAAGAAATCACTCATGGATGTTGACTAAAAAAAGATAAAATGAAACCCAGTTTTGAGATGGTTCTGTGCAACATGCTGGTGTCAGACAGACACTGGCTGCTTTGGCACTGCAAACCTCCAAAGAACAGAGGAGAAGGCAAATGTGGCCTCTTGTGTTCTTTCATCTTTCATGGGCCTAACACCTTACACCTGTCATCAAATCCCAAACTTTTGATTTTTGTCAAGAAATGTCGTTTATAGCAAAGGATGTAAGGCAATGAGTAGACGCTCATGGGATTCCCTGATCTTATCAAATAGCTCGTCATCCAGAAATTGTTGACCTTATAGTAATAAAATGACTATTAAAGATTTAGGTTTGATGCCAAGGAGATATTACCTTACAGTTCTAGGTGCTGCCCTTCAGAATGTCACATAAACTCAGATACAGTTAAATAGTGAATAATCCATAGTGATTTTTCTATCATAGCCAGAATATTAATGTATTAGATAGGAGCCAAATGGTGAATGTTAAGGATGGGTCCTGACACAGTTACATCTGAAGACCCATGTGCAACTAGTTTTTATTTCCTTCTCCACTAACTATGGACTTTGATGAATTAGAGGTTTTAGAATCTAAGAGAAAAATGTTTCAAGAAAAGACAAAGGAGTAGTTTGTTTTTTTTGTTTGTTTGTTTTAATTTGGAGGCTGAGATAGATACCTGGCAATGTCTCTGGGCAAACAGGGAACAGGGGGGTGGTGCGTGTTGGTTGGATGGTTGACTCTGATTACAAAGGGAAAAGGGCATGCCACTAAACAGTGGAGGCCGGAAGGAATAGGGATGAAATCCACTGTCTTGGGAAATGACCCTAAATCCCCATGAGCAATGGAAATGACACTGAAGACTCTAAGTCTGTAGAATTTGAAGGGAAGTCACTGGTACTTTCTCTTTAATTCTCCCCCAGGCCCAGAATTTCGTGCCACTTATTATCCTGAGAATCAGGGCATGTGCACAGGCCTGAAGTGGGGAGGTAGCAAAGCTCTCTTAATTCCTGCTGAGATCACGGACAGACACAGGACGTCATGAGAAGAGCTCACTGTCCACGGCAGGGATTCACCCCAAGGCTATTCCGATCGGCCTGTTTCAAAACGGGTCTAAGTCCCATCTGTGAATCCAGGAGGTAGAACCTCTCGAGTGCGGCCCTGAGATTCATGATTCTTCGGTATCTCTCCCGCCACCGGGTAAAAAACTGAAGCAATAGTGGGTGCGCAGTGAAGAAGTATGAATTGGCTGGTTACTTACATTTATGGTATTATGACAGCTTTATAAGTTTTCTGAATTTTTGGGTATTTATGCCGTGTCATATGATACAAACACCTCATTTGTATTTCAACAAAATGATCTCCAGACTCCGTTTTCCCTCCAGCGGTGGATTTGTTTTGATTAGTCGTGGGGAACATGGTGAGCAGAATGAACAGCTCACTTTGACATTTGCTGGGATTGAGGCAGGCTGACAACTGACCTCTCAGATCTTTCCGGAGGACTCAGAAGGTGCTGGGCACTATGTTAAGCGCTGGGGATGGGGATATTAGCTTCCTCTTATGGCTCTGCCAGTGAGGAACACACTGCAGTGTTATGCTAAATTTTAGATGTGCCTTCTAAGCAGCGTTTTTTCACATGTCATGAGTTATTCTGGTGCCTCATAGATACTTTTCTCCTGAGTTACAGCTTTTCTTTCATCTCTATGCTGAGAGTGGGGAAATATATATTGATGCAATCAGGGAAACAGTGGTAAAATGGGACATGGGTTTTAGAATCAGAGAGACTCATGTTCAGAGGCAGCCCTTTGATTTACTGGCCATGAGAAAGCTTCAGTTTTCTCATCTGTAAAGGTGGCAAATACTATTTACATTATGAGATTGTTGGAGGATTAATGAAGAACTTGTATTAAAATACCTAGCGTAAGTAGACAACCAATAAGTCATTTCTCATTCTGGGACTTTTATTTCTTTCACTGTGCCATGATAAATTTTCCAGACCTGATGAATTTTAAATATTATGAAGTGCTTCTATAGAGAAGTTAGTAGAGAAAAGAGTATTTAAAATTTAATAACTTGGTTATTCTTCCTGTTCTAGAGAAAAGGGCTGACCAGTTATAATTTTTCCCACTACCTTGTATGCTACACTGCACCCATGAGTAAAACTTGTGTAATTAATGCACTGGGGCTGATCAATATTGATGACACTGTGTATAAGAAATAATCAAGAAGTTAATAAAGCAATGATGGTGTCTTTGGCCAATGCGGTGCTTAACTTAAGAAATAAAAGCCAAAATACCATTACATCACTTTTTTTTCCCAGAAAAAGGACTCAGAAATGAGAGAGCATAATGTTTCAAGGAATAAAAGAAGACTGTCTTCCCTCTTGTGAGAAACACATAGTGAGTTCAGAGAGGGAGATTACAAGGCCCCTGCTTTACCTCGTCGGGCCCTTGTGCAAGGTGTGGGCTTAGGGCAGCTCAAAGTGGTAAGCCTGTAGACAGGTCAGTTCTGCTTTGTGACCCTGGCTTCAGTTCAGGGAGCAAAGAAGTTGTTATTCTTCTTTGTTCCAATCTCGGTTCCAAGCTTTGTTCTCCAGAGTACTCTGTCATCAATATAGCTATTATCATATTTCCCATTTGGCTGGATGGTTTGTATTTATACTTTCACAGCCAGAGCTCTGGAGGAGAAAAAAGAGGAGGTGCATAAATGTAGAATGTAGGATCCAAAGCCAACCTTCAACATTCTGGAAAATTAAAGCTGGAAGGGATGAAGACTGAGTATATGGTGAGAAAAAGGAAGATCTGGTAGGTGAAGGAGCCACCCAAGGTCACACACATGTCAATACAAGAAATGCAAGTGGCATTCTGGATGGTGCCACAGGCTAATGGTCTGTTCCCTGGTCACACTGCTGTGACTGCTCCAGATGCCATTACCCTACTCTTTTCTCTGCATCAAAATTTTCCAGAATTTCCAACCCTTCTTTGTCTTGTTTTCTCATGCTTAGCATCTGGATTCTTGTCCTTTGATCATGCTCCCATGTACTAATGCTCATTAATTTTGTGGCACCGCGGAGAGGGCACTGCCGCAGGTGCACTTTAACCTAATGAGAGGAGTCTAGGATCATTACCTCTTCAACCTGGGTGATGCACTTCTACTGGTACAAGAAAAGGACAGATTAGCTTTTATGGCTATTGATTAAAATTGAGCTTAATGTCAACCAAGTCCCAGACGTCTACATAATGCTGTCGCATTCCTAGGAAGTCTGCACTGCCAACGTGAACATGGATTCTTAATGTCATGGTTTCTTATAACGATGTTAATACTTACACAGTAATAAAAACGGACTCTTTATTACGTGCTGAACACTTCATACATCACGCTTTATATGTGTTAACTCATTTAATCTTGGCAACAGTTTTTTGAAGCTCTTACTATGTTCCCTAATTTACAGATGAAGAAACTGAGGCCAGGTAAGATAAATAACATGTTAAAGGTCATGCAACCAGTAGTGAGTAATGTCAAGATTCAAACTAGGGAATTTGTCTACAGAGCCCACAGTCACCAAAACCTTTGGATGCTACTTATTAAGGACTCAAGATACTCCTTGATTTTTCTGCCTGTCTGGGTTCTGAGCAATGGAGAATATAGCTGAATTTTATTAGTCATGTGATAATGGAACTACTGAATAAGAACCCTGCAATCACCCAAATGTAGGCTGTTTGGATGTTTGCCCCTCCAAACCTCAGATTGAAATTTGATCCCCGATGTTGAAGGTAAGGCCCAGTGGGGGATGTTTGGGTCATGGGGGTGGGTTCCTCACAAACAGGTTAATGCCCTCCCTCTGGGTGATGAGTTTTTGCTCTGTTAGTTTCCGCAAGAGCTGGTTGTGAAAAAGAGCCTGGCTCCTTCCCTCTCCCCTCCCTCCTCTCCCCTCGCTTCCTCTCCCCTCGCTTCCTCTCCTGCAGTGTGATCTCTGCACGCGCCTGCTCCCCCACCCTCCACCATGGGTGGAGCAGCCTGAGGCCCCGCCAGATCCCCTTGCACAGTCTTGAACTTTCAGCCAGCAGAATCATGAGCCAAATGCAGCTTTTTTCTTTATAAATTACCCAGCCTCAGGTATTCCTTTATAACAACACTGATGCACTAGGCAGCTTGTGATAGTTGGTAATAGAGAACTCAGGTTAGTGGACCCAAGTCTGTTTTCTCAACCGGGCAGATGGACATGAGGGGGAAACTCTTTAGCTTAGTTGAAGACAGGCAGAAAGGAGGAAAATGGAGTCGAGGGACTTGTCCATACAGGGAATTCCCCGTTTCCCTACCCCACAGAGAGTAAGTGGAGGATGCCCACATGCCTCAAGTTGGATAATGGAAAACAGAAGGAACATAACTGTAAGAAAGTGCTCTGTGTTTGAGCACTGACTTATAACATAGAGACATAGCCTATTTTAAAAGTAATGACCACTAAATGTCAAGACCTGGCCAGTCACACCAGCCACTCTTTCTCCCCTGGGGGGGCGTAGGTAAGGGGATGACGGAGGGCAGAAAAGCGGTGAGAGAGTAGAGCCTTCTCCTCTGTGAGGCTAATGCTGCAGCCCAAGTAGGGAGCATGCAGCAGACGCCAGAAACCAGGGAGCTTTTGAAGCAACTACTCTTTTGTTTGTGTAATTCAGGGCTGTGAGGAAGTCTGCTTGTCTGCTTTCTCCTACTGAGCCTTAAATGTTCTCTAGACTTATGGGGCTCATTATGCTGTCAGATGTCAATAACGAGGTAGGGTCTGGGAGGTGGTTACCCACCTAGGGTTGGGCAGGGCTCTAGTTTTAGCACTCTCTCAACAGGAAGCCCCCACAGTGTTCTGGAATCAAGAAAGCTAATTTTCTCATTGGTCTTAATAAACACTTTTCAATATCTTCTTGTTATGTAGTATGGTCTCCATGGAACTATTTAGAGAGTACCTATTTCTATTGTCGTAATAAATTATAATTTACAACTCATTAGGGATCCGCTCCAAATTAAGTATTCCTGTGATTATTACTGGAATTGGTAACTCTTAAAATAATATAGAGAAAGTAGCTCACGGTTAGAAAGCATGCTTCCTATTTATAGCTTGAATAGTTTGTTTTTCTCCCTCTAATGATTGCTAGAACTGTCAGTTCTTGGACTCCAGGAGCTATCTGGTTCATAGGGTTAAAATTTTAAGAGTCTTTATCAGCTTTCCGTTTTACCTTTTTTAATATTTTGACAAGGCATAAAATGAATTTGCTAATTAGTTTTTCCTTCTTCCCTTGCATTATCTTATTGCTTTAATCTGTCTCTGATGAGAGTAAACAGATTTGTCAAGCCCACACTATTTCTAAAGACCAAGTATTCAAAAAGCCTTTCAGAACATACGCACTTCAACAGGAAATTAGCAAGTTGTCAGACCTGGCCAGGTGTGTGCCCTCGCTCATCTTGTCTGCACAAGGACAAGATGGAGTTATGTTATCTCCAGATTCCCTCCACCTCCAGCTTCTAAGAACAGAATCTCTGAGACCTGCCTGGAATACTTGTGTACAAAACAAACTAGACATTCCAAAGTGGAATCGGGGAAGAGATCTAGCTTCTTCTATGTGTTGCATTTCACAAGCACCACAAGCTCCTTCTTATCATCAGGGCAGTTTTGGAAACCCTGGTCTAGGTGGATGGTTCTAGGTTTGTATTCAGAATGTAAAAACAGGGCCATGTACTTGCAGATGTGATTATGAGTTAACATGACTTGGGATGTATAATTCAGGTGCATTTGTTTTTTAGGGGAGTGTTGTTTTTTTTTCAGCCGTCACTTTGGGAAGCACAGTGTTGGTATTGTATAGCTTTCAATCCAACACGCTCTGTACCTATTTGATGGCTAAAGAGTAGGAAGGAGAGCTTTATTCGTGATACCAGTTTGCAGACCTAAAAGAGATAGTCTCTGACATGGACCAAAGCTGCTCTCTGTTCAAAGAGGGAAAGGGAAGGTTGGGCTTTATGCCTCACAGGGCCTGTATCATACAATAGAATCATACATATTCAGCAGGTGTTTGGGAAAAGCTACACATATTTATGAGCAGAGTTAAGCATGTGTGTAATGGGTAAACATATATGTAACATACATCCTATGTTCACTTTGGGGAAAGGTTTAGCATTAAAATAAGGTAGAATTTATTTGTTTCATGTTAGAAGATGGAAGTAAACACAGGACACAAGGACAGTTTGTGCACAGCCTCTGTAAGACTCCTGAAACTGGCTTAAGGTCGGCAGTTGCTGATCAGGAAAGAGTGTGTGTGAGGCCAGTCCTCTGTCCAGTAAGAGTTGTAGTGGTCTGAGTTGTAAGTTAGAGTTGGGTAGGGAGCGTTTGATAATTTGCCTGCCAGCTCTTGTCATTATGTCATTAGGGATTTTTAGCAAGAGTGTGGTTTTTCCTGTAGCTGTAGGAATTTAGAGAATTGCCATGCCAACTGAGCCCTGAATCCTGAGCCCACAGGT
The DNA here is from genome assembly GCA_963574885.1 of Lepilemur ruficaudatus. NCBI lineage: Eukaryota > Metazoa > Chordata > Mammalia > Primates > Lepilemuridae > Lepilemur > Lepilemur ruficaudatus. The sequence continues at coordinate 46,642 of CAUYRT010051538.1, read as the reverse complement.
GATTTTTGTTTCCTTAACCTTAGGGTCCATCTTAGTAGACAAAGGGGAATCTATTTTGGTCTTCTCAGATCATAGAGCCCAGGAATTCACATTTGCATAATTCATGTGTCCTACATGACTTCTTTACACTGGAGTTCAAGAACTGCCCCTGAGGAAAGTGATAATAATTACAAATTTATAGTTAAGTCAATACTATACCAAATCTATGGGAATAAGATTTTGCACCATCATTACACAAATTTTTTTTTCTGCCTAGCAGCATAACATTTTAGAAGTTTAGAGCTGGAAGACCATCTTCCAAACTATTTAGTCCATTCTGAATAATGCAGAAATCCATCCAAAGGGAAAAAAAATTCCACTGTAATTCCTCCCCAAAATAAAGAGGATCTGCCATGTTCAGGGGAGAAAGTCTGAGCTAATGCAATGATCCCCAAACTGTCAGGTCATCTGAAGTAGCTTATTTAAGAGGTACATTCTAGGACCTCGAGATATACCTACTGAACTATATGCTCACGGGTAGGGCTTGGCAATCTAATTTTAACACAGAAGAATGAGATAGTAGGTCAAATTCAGGAACCACCAATCTATTCCATTCCTGTTCAACGGGTGAGTAAACTCAGCAATAGAGTCAAAGCGATTCATCAAATCAAATTTGTGGGAGGCCTTTAATTTGTCTGAAACACTGAAGTCTACTTTATGTGAGTCACATAGGAATTATTTTGATCTCTCAGAAAGTCTGATGGGGTGGTGTGTTCACCCTAAGTGTTAAAAGAAATTTGGCAATGACTGAAATTCATTCGAGCTCAGAAGTCCCACATAGGTCTCACTGGGCTGAAGTCAAGGCATTGGCAGAGCTGGGTCCTTCTGGGGGTCTGGGGGAGAATCCGTTTCCTTGCCTTTTCCAGCTTCTTGGTACACGGCCCCTTTCCATCTTCCGCGTCAGCAACACTGCTCCCTCTGACCCTTCTTCAACAGCACGTCTCCCTCTTCACCCAACTGGGGCAGAGGCTTTCCTTTTAAGGGCATGGGTGATTTGTTGTGACCCACCTGGATAATCAGGATTGATCTCCCTGTCTCAACACGTTTAACTTTATCTCAACTGCCAAGTCGTCCCTTTTGCCAAGTGAGGTGACATATTCAGTTTCTGGGGATTAGAACCTGGACATCTCTGGGGGCCATTACTCTGCCTGTCACAGGTACTTTTTTCTTCATTGGAAAAATTTAAATGACAGAGTGTTTTCAAGCTGCCTCCTTCAGGATCATCCCCTCTCCCAAAGTCAACTCCCTGGGTCGTTTCCCAGGCTCTTCTGTACCGATCCCCTGCTGGGGAAGGCGTCTGGACACACGTGTAGATGGTCTTCGCTTATCCCTCTTCAGGGGGTTCCTCATTCTCCACCTGTGGGGTCTGCTGTCCCAGAGACTCTCCTGAGCACTAACCTTCTGTCTCCCACGCAGTAGAGAGAGGAATCTAACTCCTCTTCATACAGACTTTCATGTGGTCCCACTTTTTTTAGTCTGAGGCTTCTCGGGCTCTATGGGGGAACGTGGGCTTGTGTTTCTCAGGCTTCCCACTTTGTGTTCCTCCTGGTGGGCGGCTGTGTTTCCTCCTCCTCCATTCTGCCAGCTGACTTGCCTTCTCGCATCCACTTTTCACTATCCACAATTTTATTTTAATAGTATATCCTCTTTTTTTAAAAAAATAGTTTTCTATTTTTTACCTCTGTGAATTTGTTATATTTTTATTCCTTTACAGACATTTCTAGGGCAGAGCAAAACAAATGCATGCCAATCCAATGTGTTTAAATTTAAAGTTTTGCCTGGATTTTTGTGAATTCTTGAACTCACAGGCAGAAGGAAGTGGGCAAAAAACATGGGATTAAATGACAGGCACGTCACCCAGCTCTTTGCTGCCTTGCTTTGTGGCAAGACCCTCAGTAAGAATGTCGTGGAGCGTCAGGTCTGGGTCCTGGCCTCTTCTCTGGCACCATTCAGCGTCCCTCTGAGTTCATATCACTCCCCCGCACGGACCCACCGCACGTTTGCTAACGTCTCAAGTCCTTACGGTGCCTTTTGAAGCTCTACACGATTTGGCTGGTGCTGCTTCTCCGGTTTCCTCTCGTGTGATCCTCTCACTCGTTTGCTCTGTCCAGCGTCCTGGGTTGGTGTGAGCCCCTCCCAGTCCTGCTCTCATGAGACTCTTTTTCCTCTTCTCAGCTGGGCAACCGCCGTCCATCCTCCCCAGCCCTGTGCAACTGTCACTTCCCCTGTGGTGCCTGCCCTGACCCCAAGTCCATCAGGCCCATCTGTTATCACACTTGGAGGGGGAATGAGTATTTGCAAGGCTACAAAGGTGTGTTGTAAAAGTCACATGCGTAAGTCTGTCTTCAGTCTCTGTTCACCTGTGTGCATACTCCAGTCCCTAGCACGGGGTCTAGCATACAGCAGTCAACAAATTGTCTGTTATGCGTGGGAATACCGATTTCCCCCTGTAAGTGGGCTGCTGTGACACTGCAGTCAGGAGACAGATGTAAAATGCTTTGAAGTACCAAATGTGTCAGTGTGTGCTGCAGTATTCATGCTCTCGGATGCCTGGGCATTTACACCATGAGAAGCCTCTTTGTTCCTTTGTCTGTTGTTCCGTCTCAATATTTCCTGTGACTCTTTAGAAAATGAAGGGGCACAGGGAAAAAGCATTGAATTCATAATTTCACTTGTTCATCTCTCCGGAAGGCCTTGACGTGTGGGCATTAGTATTCCCAGCATGCAAAACCCAAAGCTGCGGCTCCGCCAGAGCCAAGCCCGGGAGCCTGGCCAGTGGCATGGAATGGCCGCTGCCTTGCTGGCCTCTCGGGCCCGAGGGAGAATGTCTCCCTCTCTCCTCCACTGTTTCGGGATCCAGAGAGGTCGCTCACCACCTGCTATCTGGACCCACTTCAGACTGAATTAGGAGGTTCTCCCGGAAGGCTGCCTCAGCTTAGCCACTGTTACCATTAGGAGTCAGGAAAGACCCCTCAGACTAGATCATGTTCTGACTCTCTCTATTTTGGAAATAACCGAGAAAGAAGGGATTTGGAATGATTTCTCATTCACCCAGTAGGGAGCCAGGGGCATGGATGAAGGATGGGCAGTTGAGCCACATGCAGGGAAAGTTGTCAGGGCTGGTCCAAGGCCAAGGGAGATTAATTAAGTGTAAGGAGCTGCACAGCTCATTTTCCTTCACAAAGACATTTCTGACAGATGTTTTCTACTGTGCAACTTCAAGAAATCAACTTAGTATCTGCTGCTTGATGCCGTTCCTTTGCTGACCATCGCCATTGTATTAATTTTACCAGTGGGATTTCCTTTCTGTTAATCTTTTGATTTTGGAATAGTTTTACACTTAAAGAAGAATATCAAAACATAGTTTCCATATATCCCTCATACAGCTTCCTTCAGTAAATATGTTATCCAAGCACAGAACAGTTATCCAAACTAAGAAATTAATCTTTATTTAATGTTATTAATAAAGCACAGAGCGTATTTTGCTTTCACCAGGCTTCATTCTCTCTTTGTGCCAGGTTCCCATGTTACATTTTGTCATCATATCTCTTTAGTATCCTCTGATTTGTAAGTGTTGCTCAGTCTTTCCTTGACTTTCCTGACCTTGACACTTTTGAAGAGCACTGGTGAGGTATTTTATAGAATGCTCTTGAGTTTGCTGGATGTTCCTCATGATCAGATTGAGACTGTGCGTTATTAGGAAGGACACCACAGAGATGGCAAGTCCTTCTCAGGGCATCTTAGCACATGGTACAATCCCTTGACTTGTGTGTTTCTGGTGATGTGAGCCTTGATCATGTGGCCAAAGTGGTGTTTGCCACGATTCTGCACGGTGGAGCTGATCTGTTACCCTGTCTGGGGGAAGGCACTTTGAGGCTGTGAAGATATCCTGTATATGTTTAAACTTCCACCCACTAATTTTGTTACATTAGTGGTGGATCTTGCCTGCACCAGTATTTCCCTATTGTTCTAATGGTGATTTCTAATTTTTCTCATTTTTTTTACAGTTATTCATTGGAATTCTGCTGTAAGGAAGAATTGCTACTTTTCCCCTTGATTTATGTATTCAGTGATTTATTTCTATCTTTATAGACTCATGGACATTTATTCTTTGAATTACCATCCAGTGCTGTCATCATTTATGTTATGTAATTATTTGTTCCATTTGTTCTAACTCTGGCCCCTGGGAGGTCTTTCAGGTTGGTTCTTGTCTCCCTTCAGTGTGTGAGCTTATTTCTTCAGCATCTCCTTATTTTCTTGCTCCGCAAGATGCTCCAGACTCATCCTGTATTTTCCTCGTCCCAGTCCTGGAATCAGCCACCTCACTAAGGAGCCCTGTCTCCATTATTATCACCGTTATTATTACAATTATTGAAAGTGGTATTTAGAGACTAAGATGTGAGTGATAATTGTGCTCATTGACACAACTGGGGTGTTGCTGCTGCTTCTAGTGGCCCTCAGTGGACAGAGCTAGGAGTGTATGTGTTTATATAACACATGCGCATGCACATCTGTGTTTATTCCTTTACCTAATTCTCAGCACATACATTAAAACAAAACCATGGGTCCCTATTGCTCCAACTCCAGTCCAAGACCACAGAGTTTTAACCAGTCTCTCCCTCTCCTTGTTTGTAAATTGTGTCTCCAACAGTGAGAAGCATTGTTCTTATTACCTACATTATATTTGTTTGTTCAACTCTGGAACACAAAACGAAGTTTAAGAATTCTAAGCCATGGAATTTTCCTTTTCTCTACAGCCTGTGGAAAGTCTTTATTTTTTTCTAAATCTATTTGTTTCTTTCACTCTCCGACAAGATTATTTTCAAATTATTATCTCCAAGTGTTGATTATTTGCTTCTGTGACTCTCTCTCTCTCTCTTTTTTTTTTTAGCATTTTGTTTTTGCCTCCTTATTCCACTTTCCTATGTGTTCTGCTTTATCTGCATCTCACTCCATTCGGTAATGCTTTGAATAAATGCCTTCATTTTGTGTCTGGGGTGTGTGCGTTGTTTTTTTGTTTTCACCGACATTGCTTCTTGAAATGCCTTTGTTGTATTTTTCTCATCTTAGCTCATTTCTGTTTTTCTCCCTTACCAGGTTCCTCACTTTCTTATCCAGCCTCTCCCTGCATGCTTCCTACTTTCTTCTCAAGATGAAACATGATCGAAATGCAGAATTTCTTTCAAAACCCATAATGATATTTCTGGGAGACTTTCTTCACTCCCATGCCATTTAAAATTCCGTTTTGAAGATGGATGACCTTGGGAAATTTTAGTACAAGATAAATCTAAAGGGATTTGTGGTTATTTAGCTTAGGAAGAATGTTCATAATTTCTCCTGATTTCCAGTTGGACGAAGGTCTGTGAAAAAGCATTGTTTTGGTAATATATAGAGGAGAGGGGCTTTTAATACACAAAAGCCATTCATTCACAAGGAAGTGATAAACACTTCAAGAATATGAAAGTATTTTATGTTTCTTATGTTATTGTAACCTAAGGGCAACAACAAAAATACACACATATACATGCCACATCCTCATTAAATATGCACATTATTGTTTTTCTTATAATGGTAGTAACTTTTATTTATTTTTATTTCAAAGTATTATGGGGATACAAATATTTTGGTTACATGGATCGCTTTTCTAATGCTTCAGTCACGGTTATAAATCACCCAGATAGTGTCCATTGTACCTATTCGGTAGATTTTCACCCATCTCCTCCTCTTCCCTTGCTCCTGCTTGATTTCCGTTGAGTTTTACTTCCCTTTATGCACATGTGTGCTTATCGGTCAGTTCCAATTTAATAGTGCGTACATGTGGTGTTTGTTTTTTCCATCTTTTAGATGCTTCACTTAGGAAAATGGTCTCCAGTTCCACTGTAAATATGCACATTAAATAACATGGTAGCCACAATAATAAAACAGGAATAAAAGAAACACCATCAGGAAATAAATAAAATATAAACTACCAAATTAATTGCTTATTAGTATTTAGAAAATAATCAGGAATCACTAAAGCCATCATTGTGCTCAGTGTTGTAATTGAAAGTTGAAATGGAGAAACTCTAGGGTTCTACACAGCTGTGAGATCACAGATCTGTGAAGAGCTGAGAGTAATGAGTTTACCGTCTTGTTATCTCCAGTCCCAGCGGGTTACATGTTCCTTGCTCTTCCCATGTCTGAGAGCCCAAGCGTTCGCCTCCATCACACTTAACCCTCGGACATGTGTTTTTCACTTATCATGAGTGTTATCAGTTTACCGCTAATTCACACAGCGATTCTGCTTTGTTGTTTGTTAGGGATTGTGTTTGCCCTAATTGTGATCTTTGGGGGTCATTTTCCCCTCCTGTGCTTGCAAGCTCAGTGCTTATCCATGAATACCATGGCTACCTCTGTTGGAGAATTTTAATGCCGCCCCTGAGGCTCTGCCGCGCTGTTCTGCATTAGTGATGGGAAAGGAGGCAGGCAAATTTGAGGCGACTGGGCGTTTGTGACACAGCACACCCTGTCCCTCTCCTCCCGTGTGGGATGGCAGATAAACTGCCGTAGCCTTTTCCCACTGCTCTCCTGTGGGTGGTGGCTCATCTCTGCTCTTCCTCTAGAGAGGTGTGAAAGATTGGCTGTTCCCGCAGCCTGCATGCCACTCAATCACTCCCGCAGAGAGCCCACATACTCCACGGAGGGGCGATGTCAGTGAGCAGAAACCCCAGGATCATCTGGTGGGCACGGCCATCACCCCCAGCTCGCCTGCTCAGAGCCCTGGGAGAGGAAGTGACCCTGAGAGAATTCAGTTGACTGAGTGTGCGGTGCTCATGCAGCTGCCTCCAAATTCACGTGCTTCACTTATAACAAAGCTTCTCAGGCCTTTATGAAATCACTTATTTATTCTGGTTTGGATATACTTCTAATCAATGTCTCGTTTTGTTTCCCAGTCTGAGTCAGAGATATTTGGGGAAGGTAATGAGGTATTTATTACCTCTTCTCAGCATGAGCACTGTGACCCGTGCGAACTGTGACACACAGGCCCGACTTGAAGCCAGAGTGTGGCCCTCGCCAGACACCGCATCTGCTGGCATCTGGTCTTGCGCTTCCAGCCTCCAGAACTGTGGGAAATAGAATTGCCATTGTTTATACCACCAGTCTGTGGCACTTTGCCGTAGAGCCTGAGTGGGCCATGGCAGTCACCCAGAGTCTTCAGGGAGCAGGCTGCTGAGAAGGGGACATGGGGGCTGGGAAGGACTGTGGGAGGGAAGGACGACCTGAGAGAGAAGCCGCCCACGGAGAGGAAGCAGGTTCCATCTGGCATGGTGAAGCCTTGTATCCCTGGGAGCCCGCACAGGGCCGAGTCCCTCTGAGGAGACCCTCACTCTGTGAATGCCTGAGACGGTGGCTGAGCAGCTCCCGGGGAGGGGTGTTTCCTCCTCTCTCTGGGCTGCAGCAGCACCTGAAGGTCGGCTGCTTAACGGAAACTGCAGGCAGCTGCCTCTCAGAGTGCCCAGCCCATGCTGAGTGTTCATTCAGTAGGGACGAGATTTTGACACTGAAGTCTTCCTTACAGAAGGCAGGCACGTCTGCTGCCAGTATAGAAAGGAAACTGGGGAAGGTTCTGAGCATGTATGAGTCTGGAAGGCATTTAATCACCCCGTTGTCTCCCTCCCTGTGACGCGCTAAGAACGCTCCCTGCCGGGCCTCAGGGAGGAGGCTGGACAATGGGGACAGACACCTCCTGCATCGGACACCTGCTTGTCTCCCAGTCCTCTCCACACAGTGCCTCGCACGTGGCAGGTGCTCAGGGAGCAGCCCCTGCTGTGGTTGCTGTTGTGACCGAGGACCAGGGAGGGACACCCTGAGTCCCCAGAGCTCTCAAGCCACAGAGACGGGAAGATCATTACAGGTGGAATGGCCGGGACATGCTTTATGGGGATGTAGATAATACACCTACTTCATCATTTTGATGATCTCATTGGTGTACCCGAGAACCAATTGGCATAATAATAAATCACATGGAAATAGCTTGCAAATTAAGAAAGGACCCAGTAGTCCTGGTTTGGGCGGAGGCTTACAGGTAAAATGCAAGCAGTTCTCAGGACCCCTGAGCAGTGCACCGAGTGGGGTGACGGGGGTGTAGGGGATGGTTTCTATAATGTCACTCCCTGGTCCAAACTGCCACACTGAGGGGGCCCCTCCCTGCCTCCCAGGTAGCCCCCATGACTCAGGGTCTCCCCTGCACTCCTACAAACGCCACGTTCAGCATGCTCCCCGGCCATTCATCCTGCCGGGAAAGTTTCTCTCGTCCCCTCTGATCCAAGCCCCTCCATCCTTTATATCCCTCTCTGGTCCTGTCACTGAGTGCTCCATGAACCCCAAGCTCGTAACTTCCAGTTAGGGTTTTGTAATTATTTCTCGTGTGAATTTTGCTCCTGTATCTGTGTTCTAAGCTTTTTGAGAGCAGGGATAGTATCCTGATCTATGCTGGATGACCCCAGTGCTGTGCCGAGAGCTGGAATACACAGGACACTCTAGACACAGCCTGGTCAGGCAGTGGTAGTTGCGCTTGTCATGTTTGCCCATATATTAGTGGGCTTCCTGAGACAGTTGTGAAGATTAATGGCTAAGTCAAGTTTAAAATTCAGATTGACTGCTTCATCCTTTAGAAATTTTTGGATCCTTGGAGAGCAAAGACCCTCTCAAACTCCATACTCCCACTCTTTTAAAACAGTGCTTTATAAACTGTCTTCTTGGGAGAACAGATATCCTTTTGGAAAGGGCAATATAGCACAAGAATGTTGAACATGAGCTTTGGGTTTGGATGTTGCTTGTAGGTTTGGGTTTGAGTGGAGGCATTTACTAGCAAATTTGGGACAAAGAGCGGTGATATGTTTCTTCTTCTGCAAAATGAGAATCATAACTGAGAAAGATAGTGCTCATACAATGCCAGACATATAGTAAACAGCCCATAAGCATGAGCTGTTAAATGGAGATTTAATCAGAAATCTCCAGATCCTCCTCTAGCCAGTATCCTGGGTCTAGTATAAATATTAGTTATTACAAAACGATGAAGGACTGGTTGATAGCAGAATTGAGCTGCATTGACCATTAAGTTGTCTATCAAATGCCACAGGTGACATTCAGGTGGCCTTAACTGAATTGGCAGGTAATATGAGATGTAGCCTTGACCTGTTGTCTTATTGATAAAACTTTTAGTAAGAATGGATTCTGGGAAAATGCTGATCAACAACAGCAATACAAACTGTAAGACTTTGTTTAAACATCTCAGGAGAGACATATGCAAGATAGGCAGTAAACAAAAGATATTCACCTGGGGCTATTCGGAGGGAAATGCGTGCTCCAGCGTGAGAGGGGAGAGAAGGGCCGGGAGAGGATGCAGGGGAGAGCACTCTAGCCGCGTGGTCCAGGCCGGCATCCCTGTGAGGCAGAGACCTCGTCACCCCCACAGGAGGCACTGAGAAGGACACATCTTCTCTGTGCTGTTCTTCCCAGTCATGTAGAGCCCCGATGGAATCACCAGAAAACATCAGGCTGCTGCTTTGTCTTTCACACGGCAGTTATGACTGAGCTCACCGAGGGTACGTCATCGGGCACGGCAAGGTCGTTGAAAGTAACGGCTACAGGAAACACACATCTTCATTAACAATGAGTTTAGACACAGAGACCCCCGACTTTCTCTTCTGAAGCCAGACCTCTTTGTAAACCTGTAACCACACTGAATGCCTTTGAAAAATGTCCTTCAAAGGGATCCATGGGGACTTCTGCTTTCTTCCTATAGTTGCAGAGTTGCTGCATGGACTTTTTTTTAACTTAAGGCAAAAACCCAGTCCACTTGGAGACTAAATTATTTATGTCCACTACAGAGCCCTTCTTAGTTGCTATTGCCATGGGTATTTGAGTGTCCACACTGCAAATCCTTGCCCCGCCCTTTTTTTGCCATCCCTTTTGCCTGTTTCCTCTAAAATGCTCCAGTTGTGCTCTGTAAGTGCACAAGGATCATGCCCATTGCCTATTATGTACAGAAGACTGTCTCCGATGCTTGGAGCTTACGAAAGCACTGCATTCAAGCTTCTGAGAGTTCTGTGGGGACAATGAACAAACAAGAAAATGCTTCAGGAGCTTAAGGCAGAACTTTCCCTATGGCAGGTGCAAGGTGGGCAGTTTGAAGAGTGAGTAAGTGGTCCCTGCTGGCTGGAATGGTAGAAAAAAAAAAAAAGACTTCATGGGCAAGTAGGACTGGCCTGGGCTCTGAGGGAAGTAGGGGAGGGGGAGCAGGCGGGTTTTCCAGGGGAGGGAAGGAATGGGGACAAGGTCTCAGATCAGAGCACCTGTTAGATGTTATGAGAACAGTGGGTTGACGGAGCTGCCTGGAGAGAAGGATTCTTCTTGGAAGTGAGCTTGGAGAAAGAGCTCAGGGCTTATTTTACAGATAATAAGAGTATCAAAGAATATGTTTAGGGGGGGTAACATTGTAGTAAGAATGAATGCATGTTGGGGAAAGAGGAAGCAGTAGAAGTGCAGAAATTATGAGGGCTACTGTAAGTATTTAAGGGCAGACTTAACTGGTGGCAGTTGCAATTGAATGGAAAGAAAAATTAAAAGAAATGTCACAGTGAAAGCTTGGAAGGAAGAATGAATAGGAAGCATTACTGATTTAAGGCAGTGGGGTAAGGTGGAAAGGATATGTGACCAGAAACCAGAAGAATGCGGTTCTGGTACAACTTTTCCTCCAACTAGCCAGCTCTGTGGCCTTAGGAAAGGTGGTAACTTCTGTGGGCCACCATTTAATCATACATGAGGTAAGTTCCAATACTATCAGACCTTCTTTCTCAAATGTACTTAAGAATGAAATGAGAATTGACATGAAAACATTTTGAAAAGTTAGAAGTATCATTCAACAATTATCATTAATATTACGGCGCAACTGGATTCCTTCCGATTCATTAATTTTGCAAGTCATGCCCAGCCGAAGGAACTTGGAGGAGGTACTGTTTGCTAGCATATGTGTGTTTCTGGAGAGAGATCAAAAGACTGCTTTGCATCACTGCAGGAAGGGAATTTCTTATTTCCAGGCAAAACAATAAAAATGAGCAATCTGTCCCCAAGAGCTTATCTCTGAAAGACATGATTCTCGTAAAGATCATAATTGAGGCATAGCCATATGCAGCACATGAGCATTGTGCTCGGTTCTCCTGCTGTGGGAGAAAGCTTTTACTGGCCATGAGAAGCATAAAATACCAGATACAGCCATAGCCTGTATGGTCACTTGGGCAAAGCGCTCGCTGGGTGCTGCCCCTGCATGTTCAGGCTCCCAGCACACGGTAATTTCCAAGCCCCAGACCAGCGTTGAGAGAGCTTAACGCACCTGAGCTTGTGGCTTTAAACCAGGCTGGCCTTCTCATCGTGGATGCAGTTACTTGCCCCCTGTGCCTTTCTCAGCCAGGTGCCAGCAGATGTGGCACTGAGGCTGGAGACAGACTGGGGCAGCCGTCGCAGCTCTGGTAATGACCAGCCTTTCACTCACAGACGAGGGCTACCCAGCCTTCAGGCTCCACTTCAACGATGGCCACGTGTTCTGCAGATGTTGGGGTGCTTGGTACTGTCATCTTGCTAGCTCAACGTTAATTTGAGGAGGTAATGAGTGTGCGCCAGGTGTTAGTGCTTTGCGTCCCACACTGTAAAGAATGTCTTGTATAAATTATCTCACTCCTCATGAGCACCTCCCAAGGTAGGCACTCTTACAATGAATGACCCTGTTATGGATGAGAAAACTACTCTTGGGGAAGGTAACACTTTTTATAAAGCTTCAGAGCTAGTAAATAATAGTTCCACATAACACCAAAGCCTCAAACTCACCCAGGAATTTCACTAGTTTTGGAGGCTTTCTGACATTCTGGGAATGAAAGTCCCTGCCCTGCAATCTTAGCTGTGTACTTGGCACACACAAAGCACTCAAGCAGTAATTTTGGATGGAGTCATCAAAGACGGGATGAGGGGGGAAGTATAGCATCTGCAGCCCAGCACGAGGAGGAAATTAGCTGGACCAGAGCCTCGGAGATCACAGGGGCGCCGGGGCTGACCTTGGGCAAGAAGCTAAGGAGACAGGAGCCACGAAGAACCAAAGAAGAGACTCGGGAGGAATGTGGCAACAAAGCAGAAAGGATAAAGAAAGTAGAGGAAACTAGCAGAGGTGGGTGTCAGGCATCAGAAAAGGTGGCCTCATGTGATTGTTGGGGACAACACTGTTCTCAGGTAATGGCCTTCTTACGTGTCCATACTGGATCATAGAAATGGGTGGTATGGGCGGTTCAGACGTTAAACGTATGCTCTGCAAGTTAGAGCCCAGGGTGTCTTTGCTGGGCAAGTGCACACAGTCACACACAGGCACACGCAGGTACACAGGCTGTTTGGTCACTGCCAATTTTGGCCATGGACGTCTTGGCCCTCCTCTCCGCCAGGAAAGGGAGTGGACTATCCCTGAGAGGACGCATGCTTCCTCCAGGTGGCATCAATGTGGCAGAAGCCTGCAGACCCAGGGCAGTTTGCCTCCTTGTGTAGTAGGGGAGAAGGTGCGATGGGCCTGTCTGATCCTCCGTGGACACTTGGCCGTCGCAGACAGCTTCGGCTCATTCCTTCTATTTCATCCCCTGGGTAACAGTCTGTTCTCTCTCTAACATTCCTTCCAGCCAAAGTGTCTCACTCTGGTCCGCTCTGGAATGACATTTTCTATTTTACATTTCATGGTCCTAGAGCAAGCACATCACTCTTGTTTCAAACTGCAGGACGTCTCAGAAGAGACAATAAATACGGAAGTTTTCCCCATAGGCAAACCCCCTCTCCCTCTCTTTTCACTAAGTCTTTGTAGGGAAATCCACAAGTCTAACCAGACCTTTGAGGCATGAAGAATTTTTCATAAACGATTTAATTCAAAATAAAAGATTTCCCTGCACTTCAGAGGGAAACGAGCTGTAGTTTGGTCACAAGTTGGAAGGTGAAGGAGGAGCGTGGAGGGCCCAACAGCAGCAGCAGGGAGGGAGGTGGCTGTCGTTGACCCGGGGTGTGGGCAACCAGGAGCCGGGCGACTCTTCTGCAGGTTTTCTCCTCCGCGTCTCCCTCTCCCAGGGCATTCACCGCAGACACTGTGGGTGTCTCCTTTTGTCACACCTGCTCCACCCCAGCTGACTCCAGGGCCCAGAGGCTGGGGTGCTGTGGAGACCAGGGGAGTCCTGCAGGTTGCAATGTGTGTGCGGGGAGAGGAGGGAGGGGTATTGATCAAAGAGGAAGCATTCGCCTCAGCTGTGATCCTTATGGTTCACAGCATCCTGCACGAAAGACCTCCACACCACGGGGTGGTGGGAATAAAAGTGCATTGCAAATTTTACACAGCTGCTTTAAGAGAGGAATTCTTGAAACAAGACTCCTTCGTAAGTTTGGAACTGCCTTTGAGCTAATGATTAAATCATTTCGTCTTCCTTGTGGGCCGACACATATGTCCCTGTCTCCCCTTCAGTTAGGTGCGTGGCCCTCCGTCTTCTCCTCTTGCTCCGTCCTGACGCAGATGCGCAGCAGGTCTCGACAGCTACGTGTGGGACATGGTGCTTCCCCAGGTGGAGGGAGCAAGGATTTCCTTCTAGAGCAGGGGAGCTGCCTGCGTAAACATTGTCTCCTGGTGTCTGACAGGCCTCTCAGACATAACACACTCAAAACATAATTCTTGATTTTTCCTCTCAAATGTGCCACACCCATAGTCTTCCACAAAGCAATTAATGGTAAGTCCATTCTCTCACTGAATCAGGCCAAATGACTTAATTTCTCTTTTTCTCTTAAGAGTGACTCCCACATGCCACATCCATGCTATCTGTGTGGATAGATAGGTAATGTACCTATACCTAAACATCTCCTGAGGAAAAGTAGAAAATTTTTTGTAGTGTTTTTCATTTGTTAAGTATTTTTAAAACCCTTTCTTGTCTATGAATCAGAAATCACCTTTCAGCACAAATTTTCTAGTGGTTTCTGCATTGCTCGTGTCTCTGTAGCCAGATGAGAAAAATGCTCTAATCAAACAGCCCTAAAAAATAATCAAAGACCCCAAGTAAATGGCTTGATTCAACGTGTGCTTTATCCGTGGGCAAAAGAGGGGTGCGTAGGTTGGGCTTTCTCCCCACCTCCGCTCTTGCCGGCATCAGAAGTCTCTGCTGTCCAATTAGTGATGACCATGGAGTCTTTCTGGCTGGAGTTTCTTCCAGGGCAATTCCGATGTTCCGGAGCATTTAGAGGAGTCCGCTTGTCTGGGCCTTTATAATTTGGGACCAATTCTATGATTAGAGTAGGCAAATTATCTCTCCGGACCTCTTCTGCATTTTTATTTGCACTTCAATTCAATTAATATTTCCTAGGCATACAGATTTGCTATGCTAAACTCTTTGTGGAAGCACAGATACCTAGAAGGGAGACATTCTCATTTGGAGAAAACTCATATTTTATTCTCTTTCTTCCTCTGCACAAACCTCCTTTTCCTGAGTACCCTCCACTGCCCAGTGTATCTTTCCCTAATATCTAAAATCGTATCTCCTCTGCCCACTGCCAAGCATTTCTCAGCTGCAGCTGGGAACAGGAAGCCCTGATTAATCCAGTCCTAGGGAGGAATGATTGGGAGCCCCCTTTAAACTTTCACATTTTTTGAATGTGTTACAGTCTTCCTTGTATTAAAATAAGAATTAACATTTTACAGTTTAAGAAACTTTACATGTATACAAAACGTATATATTGGAAATAACATTAGCTGAAATAGGCTCTTCAATCTCATAGATATATTTATTGTTAAGCAAAGACTTAAATTCTTTCATCTTTGCAATAGACAGCATGATCCAGAGCTTGAACACTTGCGAGGAGTTTTCTTCTTTCAACGTCAGAGCATCTGACACTGTTTCTGTACACTGTGGAAGTGTGCAAGGTACTGACAAGTTTTCTAACTGAAAAGTAGTTCTTTCTCCTCTCAAATTCATGAACCACTGTTTGGAAGAACAATTGATTACATTTTGGGCTTTTTTGATGCTGTCATTTCCATATCCTGAATTCCGAAAGTCAGAGGAATGTGTCTATTTAGTACCCCATCTTTGGTAACCCCAGAAGAATTTTATTAGAGAAAACGCCATACCACTGGAGGAAATTCCCTAATAGTTTTTACCAAAGACCAAAACTATCATTGAAAAAAACCAAGAAGACCTAGAATTTTTGCTTTCTAATACACTTTTTGAATACAAAGGTATGAACACATCATCGTCTAAAGTTCTTCTCATTCTCAGTAACTCCCACATATTTTTGTTTAATCTAAAGCATGTTTATTTTTCAAAATCCAGTCCCCACCTGATGACATTCCAAGTGTTGTATATATTGGGGGAAGGTAGATGCCCTGGGTGTGAATTCACACCACGTAAGATCACTCACCTGTCCCTCCAGTCTTTTTCGTCTCCATGAACAGACTGTCCCAATCTGAAGCCTGCAAATCACCTGCCTCTTCCGAGCATCACTGACCTTCACCCCGGTCCCTCACCAGGTCTTGTGCATTCTATATCTACATGTGGGATCGTGGCTCTGGCAATGCATCTCCACCTTTACTACCAATGACTGTTCAGAAGTAGCCATGATCTCCCATCTGAGCTAGAACAGTAGGCTCCTAACCAGTATCCATTTGTGATCGATTTGAATCCATTTTGCACACAGCAACCAATGCGCTCACCTTAAAGTGCTATTTGGGTATCGCTTCTTGCTCAAAACCTACAATGGTGTAAGGTCACAAATAAAATGTCATGGAGATTCAGCCCCAAGCCACCCCTACCGTGTAGTCACCCCCATCTTCTACCCATTCCAGCAAAGGTCTGAGGCAGGACCCCTGCACACACTACTGTCTCAGCAAGATACCAAGTTAGGACAAGCTTTGCAAATTATAACTTTACATGTGGAATCAGATAAGTCTTTTCTGAGACCTAAAGAGTGTGTTGGTCACCCTGTTATATTGTCTCATAGTGCATCCCCATGAATATATTAAAGTCATACTAAGTATTAATACATAATTGTAACTATTTTAAGCCTGCCTCCCTGCTAGAGTGTAAGCCCCATGAGAGCAGGATATGTCTGTTTCCCTGTTAAAGTCATCTCCTTTGCATGGAACTCCCACAAAATAAATAATTGCTTACTCAACAAACATTTGTTAAAGATTAAATTAGTAAGTGAAATACGCCAGGCACAGAAAAACAAATACTACATGTTCTCACTCATATGCAAGAGGTAAAAAAGTTGGTCTCCAGGAGGTAGAGAGTAGAATGGTGGTTAGCAGAATCTGGGAAGGGGAAGGGGTGGGGGAAGGAGAGGGGTTGGTTGATGGGTAGGAAAATAAAGATAGATAGAAACATTTGTGCCAGTGCTCAGTAGCACGGCAGGGCGACCATAGTTAACAATAATTTATTGCATGTTTCAAAAACAGCTACTAGAGAAGATTTGGAATGTTCCCAACACAAAGAAGTGATAAATGTTTTAGGAGATGGTATCCTGATTGCCCTGATTTAATCCTAACCTGTTGTATACATGGAAAAGATGTGAATTCAGGGACTGTAGACTCTTTTGATGAGTCTTAATTTAAAGGAAAACAGACAGCTGGACCTTAGAAGCCAGAGAGGCACGTGAGTCCGAGGGAGGTTCTTTTCTTCCATTGTTGTTTTTAAAGACGGGAGTGTTTTTCTGTGATCATGGAGATAAGCCACAGAGGAGGAAAACTGATGTGGGAGAGGATGGAAAATTGTGAGCATGATGTCTTTGAGCAGACTAGAGGAGATTAAACTCAGGACCCAGTGAAGGAAGGGACTGTCCTTGGATACAGGCAAAGAGATACCAGAAAAAGAGTGCTCTTCAAGAAAGGGGCATTGACTTGCTGATCTGCAGATGACTGTGACAATGACAGATAGCTGATTATATTGTTTAACAGCAAGAGCTTCAACGGACTGGGTTCCTCTCATGAGTGAGGAGGAACGATGTTGTAGAAGCCCGGTGAAGAGTTGGGAGAATATCCACTCCACTTCCAAGCCCATTGGCTCAAGGGGTTTGAAAGAGCAGGCTGAGGGGCTGAAGGGGCGGCAGTCCACCCCAGGGCCAGCGGGTTTCAGCAGGAGGAGAAAGGTGAAGGGAATGTTTAGAGAAGAGGTTGGACTATGGTAGCTTTTGCTGGTGACCTTAGGTTCCAGAAGGCAGAATGCGGGCATGTGGGCTATATGGAGGCGTGCGAGCTCAGATGTACAAAGCACGGGGGCAAGTTTCTGGCTGATAAGGAATGACTTGTGAATCAGTGAGTGGAGTATTTAGGATGAAGAGTGTGATAAAAGCATTTTTCATGTTGTGGCGGTGAGGCTATGCGTACTCGTGCAAGGAGGAGGAGGTTTCTCCTGAAGCAAGCAGGTTCTGTGCATCTCCAGCCCCATCATTCTGACGGTAGGGTGGTCTGGAGCCTGGGAGGGGGTGGGGGACACGCAGTGTTCTGTGGTCATTCCCTGGCAGCTTTGCCAAACAGGGCTTCCTCATATGGTTGTGCATGTTGTATACTGCACAACTCCGGAGGAAGCTATTTACGCTCAATGTGAATGGTGCTCTGTACGATGATGGCACTTTCTTTATAGGTAATCGCATTATGTGGGGCTCATTTCTCATTATATTGATGAAGAAACTGAGGAACAGATAAGCCCAGTGACTTTCCTAATTTCACATGGCTATCGTAATGGAATCAGATTTTAACTCCAGCATTTGCATGCATTGTTAAGTTTAGTGTTGCCTCTTGAATGGCGAGATTCTTTTGTCTCTCTGAAGTTATTACTAATAACCAAAAACAAACATTAAAACACACTTGAAGGGAAGAGAATATATCTCAATGTATATAAGAGAATAATTATTTTTTCTTAAGCTTTTAATTTCAATTTACAAGCTTTATTTGTAAAAATAGCAAATTTTAACTATTACAAGAACTCAAATCAAACATTTGATTAATCTTTGATCAGTAAGAGAATAATTTAAAAACAAAAGCTGTCTTTAATGTTACAGGCTTTCCTCAATTGTTTTGTGGCCTTTGGCTGTCCTTTCTTGTTTAAGAGTGAGGGACGATGGTGACTGGACTGGGGCACTTTGTTGGAGGCACACCAAAATATCAGTGTTTGTAGGCATTTTATCTTGTACTAGACTGTTTCTCTTGGGAAGATCCTCCAGTCTCCTGCATGAAATGTGTGGCCACCTGTGTCCTGAGAGCCAAGCAGGGGAAGCGGGCTAGGGTGGCCTCCTTTCAGTGTTGGGTTTTCACTTAAAGCCCTTGTTTTCAGCCCCAGTGTATCTGGAGCTCCCAAGCCCAGGGCCTGCAGCTCAGTAACCGTGTTAGAAACTTCTTGTGCCCCACCTCAGTCCTCTCCATCTACCCCTTGTTCCAGCCGCTGCTGTGATGACGAATCCCACGTGGGTGTGACCAGTCTCACACAACCACACCCTAGAGCACCTGGACAGCAGCTCTGGGCTTCTTTGGTGCCTGAGAGTGGAAACCCCAAAGGCACCAGCACATGTGCTACCTGGAGGGACAGGGAAGCCAGCACCACCAGTCGGTGGCAGGCAGAGGTGATAGCAAATGTTCTCCTTGTTCCCTCCCCAGGGCAGATGGCTCTGAGCCATGTCACAAGCTACCTTAGGCAGAGCCAGGAGATGGAGCAAGTAGTTACCCACAGCCCCAGACAATGGGATAGGTGTCCTGGCTGTGGCTGTCCCTCCTTCCCTGGTCACACCTGCTGTTTTTTCACTGCCACTCCTTGGGGTCATATTCCTAAATAAGCTGCTCATAAGTCCTTAATGCAAGCCCTGCCTCTGGGGTCGTGTGTGTGAAGAGGCACGTGTCTGTGTGGGGGGGTTGTGGAGGCTGGGCCGGCCAGTTGGCTGGGGGGGAGGCAGAGGACCATCTGAGGGAGGTTCTCCGTATTCCTCACACAAACTTCCGCATCTCCTGTTCTCAGTCCCACCCCTCAGTCTCACTTTTAGTGGCGCCTGGAGTGTTCAATTCCCGAGGCTTTCTCGCAGGTCAGTGGTGTGACCTGCCTTGCTTTCCATGGCCTTCTTTCTCTGCAGGAGATTAGGTTTCAGCTGTCCCCGCTCTGATGTATTATTTACCACCCATGCGTTGGCTTTGCCTCTGCTACAGTCCCGTGGACATCTCTCATCCGGCATCGTCTCCTCAGCCGTTCTCTTTGTCCTTGTGGGTTCATTCCTTCGTGCTGTGCGTTTGCTGTCTTCACTGGGGCTTCCAGAGGGGCTGGAGGGCGCCGCACATGCACCTTCTGTGCCCTTCGCATCCCGCAGCCCGGCCTCCTCCGAGACGCGACGTGCGACACAAAGAGCACGGAACCCGAGTCCGGGCCAGACAGCAAATGCCTCCGAGCCTCGATTTCCTCATCTGTGAAATTAGCTGTGTGCATTGATCTCGGAGCTCCCTTCCGGCTCCAAAGTACTATTGATTATCTAACCCCCTACCGTTGGCCCTCTGAGAAACTCGTAGGAACTTCTAGTGCTTAATATCTTAAGGCAGAATTTGATGAATCCTTTGGTTTAGGGAGACTATGTTCTGCTCTTGCCTCCCAGGAAATGCCTGAATTGATGAGATTTTCATCTTCTCAGGCCCTGGAGACAGCTTCTATCAACTCTGGTGGAGTGTCTCACATTCAATGTGTTTTTCTCTCCAGCATTCACTTGATATTTTCTCTCCTTTGGCGCCTTTGAAAAGC
Organism: Lepilemur ruficaudatus; assembly: GCA_963574885.1. NCBI lineage: Eukaryota > Metazoa > Chordata > Mammalia > Primates > Lepilemuridae > Lepilemur > Lepilemur ruficaudatus. The sequence continues at coordinate 26,798 of CAUYRT010051538.1, read as the reverse complement.
TTCAGAAAGAACATTGGCCTTCAATTGTACAGGGACTCCTGGGCTTTTACATTCACTTTTCCCCTTTTTCTAAGATTACCTATTGTAAGAAATGGATTTATATAGAGAGGCCAAAAAAGTGTGACTCTAAATTCATGACTCATTCCCACACATGGAACAATAGGAATAGTTTTGTTGTCTTAAAGTCCTGAATTCTGCCAGGCATCAGGGAGGTGCATTTGCATTCTGGGGTGGGGGTTGTTGCTTCTCTCTGACTCATTTATTAAAACCCAGTCCTTACTACTCTCTCTCTCCCTTCCCTTTCCCTACAAATTATCTGACACCCGCTCCGCGGCAGGCTCTGAGCTACAGAACACAGCCCTTCACAGACAGGGAGGTATTTGGCTACGTCAGACCTAGACTAGCACCGTCCCCACCCAGAGCCTGAGCGTCTCCAGTTCAACCTTCAAACTCAGCTCAAATGGCACTTCCTTTGCAGAGATCTCCTTAAGTGTCCCAGTCAAGGTCAGACACCCCCTCCTTTTGCTGCTCCTGGATGTCCTTATAATTCTATGGCAATGTATACGTGTTTCCAGAGGAATGAACACCACCTTTACTTATAATTATATGTGACAAACAAGATATTAAAATGAGATTTTGTCAGTTTTGGTTGGGAAAAAAGTATTGCCACGTTTTAACGAGAGGAGCTAGGCGATCTATGTAGGAACTGCTTGAGGACTGAACTAAAACTGGTTTTGTCAGTGTCAGTTAATTTTTCACTTCCAGCCCATGGAAGGTTAAGGAGGCTGCAGAGAAAATTCCTTTGGAGAGGGTTTTCAGGATGATGGGGCCTGTTTCCTCCTCTCGCCCCTGCCACGGGGTGGGGAACAGGATGGGGAACGGGATGCGTTAGTCTTTCTTCTTGATGAGTGAAAAGCAGTTCAAGAAAACCACGTGGAGGCTTCACATGTTCCCACCGGAGTGTGCAGCATGTGCAGCCCAGGTCTGATGCCCCCGGGTAAGCTCAAGGTGAATGGATGTGGCTAGAGCTCTGTGGCTAGTGGCGAAGCCAAGAGAAGTGGCTTCTTAAGAGCAAGGACCATTTCCCCAGACGGCAGGACAAAGGTGCATGTTTTCTGAACACTTTCCTCTTGGCACATGCCAGGGAGTTGTCTTCAAAGTGATGCATTCCGTGGGGACCACCATGGGGGAGAGGGATCCCAAGAGAGGGGTCCATTGACAGCCAGGGGCAGAGGGGAGAGTTGTGGGGGACAGCTGAGAAGAGCCAATGCTCAGTTGACAGGGCACAAGAATCTTGAGGAGCGCACAAAACACAGAAACACGGGGAGACAGAGAGGGAGGCAGAGACAGAGAGAGTGAGAAAAATGGAGATGGAGAATTATACCTGCCCAGGAAATGTGAAACACACCTTCTCTCTGATGCTTTCACCTGCAACCAGTCTGGGACGGGTCAGAAAGAGGAGCTAGTGTAGTGAGCTGGTGGAAATGGTTTGAAGAATGAAAATGACACGTTGTCCTCTACGGCCTCACAGTGCCTGGGAGTGTCACAGCCAGCTCCTCCCTCTCTTGTCGTCTTCCTGATGAGAATCCAGATCTTTACATCCTGCACCCTCGGCATCCTTTCTCTCCCTTCCCATGACCAGCCCCTACCTTCTGAACTCAGCTGAAGTGCACGTCTCCTATGAAACCATTCCTGGGCACTTCCCACCTTTGGAATTCCTCACCTATGGTGAGCACTAATGTGTCTAAGGACGGCTACAAGGCACATGGTTCCCCACAGCACACTGGGCAGGGAAACGGAGGGCTGCCCCAAGGCAGGGGCTATGCTGGCCATCAGGGGAGGGTCTACCAGGTAGGTTGCAGGGTCCAGATAGCATGACGAGCCCTATTTGATTAGGACAGTGGCTGGTGGTAACAGAATCCCAGGCAAAAGCTGAGGAGTTCTGGTCAGATCAGGGAATGGGGGATCTCCAGTCAGGCTGTCCTCTGGACACCTGCTACCTCACGTATAGTCCTGCCGGACAATGAGGGCTGCCAAGCTGGGGTTCAGAAGTAGAGCCTGGTGCCTGAGGAAAGAGGCCTGTGTGCTGGAATAGGTAAACAATGTGACACTTTTATTATTTATTCATCCATATATTTCAGTTCCGTTTTTAAAAAATTTGGTGTGTTTATTGTGACTCCAGACTCATGGTTTTCAAACGTTAGTGTGCATAGGCATCATTTGGGGAGCTTATTACCATACAGATTCTTGGGGCTCACACGCTGTGTGATTTGAGAGTTTGGGGTGGGCCCTGGGGAAATGTGGTATAATAAGTTTTCTAGGTGATACGGCACATGGTCCCCAGACCACGAGGCACGTGACTGAACTCTGACCGATTTCCATTTCACTCAAAGCTACACGCAGGTTTTGTCTTTTCTGTTCCTCCCTCCCAGGGTTAAGTAATTAAAGATAAGCCTGTGGGTGAGCAACTCAAGAGGGGCTGGGGTATCAAGGTTGCAATTAGGTTTTTCTGCAGCAGCCTGACAACGAGCAGCAGGTGGGGACCAGTCCTGACAATGGGCAGGAAGGTCTGTGAGTCACTTTCCCATCTCACTTAATGTTTGCCCACATGGAAGATTTGCTCCGTTACTTGGTAATGATGCTATGAAATTATGCTTCCTACTTGGCGCTGCCTACTGAGTAATTTATAGGCCACAGAAGAGGAGGGAGAGTAATTATGTTTTGTTTTTCGTTATTGTTGGGTGATTCAAATGCGGTTGCTTTCTTGCCATTCCTGATTTCTAGAAAGTGTACTGGTGTGTCACATTCACATGTAGAAGCCAGAGGATGTTATAGTTTCTCCGCAAAAGAACTTCTTTCAAAGCTGTTTTTCTTTCTGCACACAGCAGATATTAAAAATAGAAACCATTAGCCCCAAAGGGAGTTGGGAATAGATCTTCCGGGTGCTGAATGACTTAGGTAGTTCAGATTTAAAAAACTCACTCTCTTCTTTATTTTTGAGAGAGGAGGCAGTATTTCCAACAGGTAGAATTTAAAAAATAAAATAAAAACCTGTGGGGATTGTGTTTCTCAGTGGCATAAATTATTCCTGGGAAACTTATTGAAGGAATGACTTGGAAGCCAGGTTTGCATGCAGAGAAGATGCTCGGCAGCAGATGCTAATGTGGCTTGTGTTGAGTTTTTCCAAGCAGTAGATGGTTTCTAGGTGACCTGTGATGTATCCTCTCTTTGCTCGATGCTGTTATCTACAGCCCTCAAAGCAAAACAAAGTGGCCCAGCCTATAGTAGAACTGGAATCCTGCATTTAACTTCATGAGTATTGTGGCTAAATGGGCTCATTCATTCCACATGTGTTTATCAAGAACCAGATGCCAGAGACTGTCCCAAGCACTGGAGATACAGCAGTGAACACAATGGCACAAATTTCTGCGACGAGGTTATAGTTTGGGCCCTTTCTCTACTGGCTTGGGAAAGATGACAAAACCCCCTGAACCTGAATTTCTTCTTTTGTCAAATGAGTTTATTGTGTTATTAGTGCTTGTCACATTTTCCTGGACTAAGGATCTCCAGGAATGCTAGATGACCACGAGCCCGTCCCCTGGAAACTCCAATTTAGAATGTTTGAACCAGCCTTGTCCAAGAGAAATGAGTATAATATGAGCCATACGTGTAATTTGAAATTTTCTAGCAGCCATAGTGTTTGAAAAGTATAAGTAAATAGCAGAAAATTAATTCTAATATCTCTTATTTAATTAACTATATTGTAAATTATATCATTTTAACACAATCAATAGAAAGGTAGTAAGGAGTGATATTGCATTCTTTCTTTGTGTTAAGTCTTCAAAATCTGGTGTATATTTTATAACACAACTTAATTTGGAATAGCCACATTTCAAGTGATCAGTGGCCACCATAGTGGACAGTGCACGTGGCCTTGGAATCTGTACCTTTAACAAGTGGAGCAGGTGGTTCTTATGATGGAACAAGTGTGGAGAGACTAGCCCAGGTGCTGTCTAAGGGACCCCCAACTACAATGTTCTACTGGAATACTAAGGGATGGGTGGGGCACATCAGTGGGTCTACCACTCAGTGGCAATTAGCACGTGTTCATATTCTCAGAACATCAATTTCATGACTCACGTACCTTCCTCTGTTTCCTCTCCCTCCCGTCCTCTGTGTCTTTTAAGCTGACAATCAGGGCTTCTTAAGGAGGCATAACGGTGCTGGAAATGATCCAAGGAAGAGAATTTTAAGTGATCAGGGGATAAAGAAGCTGTCTTACGAGGATAGACTAGAAAGAACAAAAGTTTTCAAGCTGAAGAGTGAGGGTGATCAAAGTCTGTGAAGTCACAAAGTAAGTGGAAAGGATGAACATTAATATTTTAAGATCCAAAAATAGCTCAACAATAGGGACAATTGGAAAGCTCGAAATAGTCAGATTCGGGACAAATAATGAGAAAAAATACTTCCGGCAGCAGATACAGAAGTTAGAGGATGCATGCCCTGTGATATAGCAAAGGACGTCACACAAACGGGTCAAGTCATGTTTTCATGTGCACTATACCTTCTTACCATCTCCTAGCACGTTCCACTTTTCCTCAGGAAGCAGTCAGGTTTGATTTCAGAAAGAACACTGTCCATCTGCCATCTCTCCACCCACCCTTATATCTGCTGGCTAAACTTTAAAAGGGCCTAAACCATGAAACACGTTTTGTTGGGGATTTTAATATGAAGAACTTCATTTAATACACACAACAATTCTCCAAAATAGATGCCATTTTATCTACTTTACAGATGGAGACATAGGCTTGGAGAGAGTAAGTGACGTGTCCAAATTCATTTAGCTGATAAGTCATGTTAGTGCTTTGTTCATTTTTTTAATGAATTTCACTGTGTACATTTAAGGTATACGACACGATGTCATAAAACCAATATATATGTGTATAGAGATATCTATATATCTCTTTTGCTATAATATCTCGTTTTACTTTTCTTGGTTTCAGTTACCCAAGGTCAACCATGGTCCAGAAAATAAGCCAGGAATGGAAAGTTCGACACCACATGTTTTCACTCATATGTGGATGCTGAAAAAAAGTTGATCTCATAGAAACAAAAAGTAGAACAGAGGATAGTAGAAGCTGGGAAAGGGTAGGGGGAAGGTGGGGATAGGGAAAGATTTGTTAAAGGATGTAAAATTATAGGTAGATGGAAGGAACAAGTTCCAGTGTCCTATACCACTGTAGGATGACTACAGTTAACAGTGATGTATTCACAATTAAATTGGAATTAGATGATCAACACTTATGTGTACATAAAATAACAGTCATGAGAAATCAAGCAGGTGGAGGGGGAGGAGGGGATGGGTAAATTCACACCTAATGGGTATAATAATTTTGACTCAAACTGTACAAAAGCAATTTATGTAACTAAAATGTTTGTACCCCCATAATATTCTTAAATAAAAAAAATAAAAAATAATGTATAGTTTCAAATATCTAGGAGGATATTGAATGTTTCTAACACAAAGAAATGATAAATGTTTGAGATGACAGATATGCAAATTACCTTGATCTGATCACTATACATTATATGTATCAAAACATCACTATGTACCTCATAAATATGTGCAATTATTATGTCAATTAACAAAATACATCTTTAACAAAAGATATTTTGAGAGAGACCACATTCACATAACATTTATTACAATATATTGTTATATTTTTCTTTTTTATTATTCAATATTGTTGTTAATCTCTTACTGTGCCTAATTTATAAATTAGACTTTATCCTAGGTATGTATCTATAGGAAAAAAACATGGTATATACTGGGTTCAGTACAATCCAGTTTCAGGCATCCAGAATACCACAGACTGGGTAATTTATAAATAAAAGTTTATTTGGCTCATAATTCTGAAGACTAGGAAATCGAAAAGCATGGCCTAGCATCTGGTCAGGGTTATCCCACGACAGAAGGGTTCAGAGCACCAGGAGCACATTAGACAGACAGAAAAGGGGGGCTGCACAGCTGTGCTAGCTGACCACTCTCACAGTAGTGGCAGTAATCCATTCATGATGGTGGCACCCTCACGACCCAATCACCTATCAAAGGCCCCACCTCCCAGATACGTTACCATGGCAACTAAGTTTCCAACTTGAGTTTTGAAGGGGTGTTCAAACAATAGCAGATACTACCGTGGAACAAATTACATTTTAACTAAGTCCAGTGTCTTCCCAAGGGCGGGAGATGGGGACAGCTGTCAATGAGACTGATCCAGAGCACTTTTATGCACACACTGGAGATGTCCTCCTCTCCCGAGAGGATCTACCACCAAGACTGAATTCAGTTCCATCTGCCAGAACCTCACGGGCCAAAGCTAGACTTCCCAGGACCCCCTTATGTACAGGCTTGTAGGAACCCCTGCCAGTGCTTCTGGGGGGCTTTGAGTTGCTGTCAAACAGCAGTTGCAGATGTGTTCAATCAGTTTGGTTTGCGAAGCTTTTGTGAGGCAACCCAGTGTGATGACCTTTGGGAGACACTAAACCCTGTTAGAATCACAAAAGTACACACTATCAAAACTAGAGGAAACTATTGAGATTGTGTTTTGTAACTTTATTGTTCACAGTAATGGCCCAACTGCTATGCATTAGTGACCTCGGACCAGATCTGGGATTAGAAGTAGAAGCTCTTGGCCCAAAGCCCTTCCCAGGATAGTAGCCTTTGCAAATAATGACCTTTCATTGCTATCTAGCATGCACAGTAAGCCAGAATTTGACATTTTATTTCTTGACATTTGATTGACATGCCTAAAATATGTCACATTGGACTGAAAAATCATTAGGACCAGTAATATACAAAAATGATTTATAGCTTGTAATTAAAGATTAAATATGGGAGTAAATTATTTTAAGTGACCTCAGAGGAGAAGCTTAAATTTTGCTTGTTTGATTTTGCTGTATTCTACTTTGAGTTCTTTTGAGTTCTTTATTTTCTCCATCTGGGAAGTCCTTTTCACTCATCTCTCTTCATTTGGTCCACATTCTGTGATACCCAATGTACTAGTTGGAATAAAACAGGCTATGCTGTGGTACCCAAAAAGTCCTGGAATTTCAACTCTTTGATGTGTCAAGACTATATTTTTCACTAACAACACTCTCTGATATGGGTTGAGTGGCTTTCCTGCATGGGGGGCAGAGAGAGAGAGAGAGAGAGAGAGAGAAAGAGAGAGACAGAGAAGACACATGTGCCTGCATTTCCCTCAGGCCTCAGATGACAAGGGAGAATCACCCCTGCTCATCTCCAGTATTAAGCATTAGTCAGATGAACTCATGCAGATGCCCTGGGTCTGGAGATGGGGGATCATGTGGATACCTGGTCAGTAGAAGTGGTCTCTGCCATGTCAGATCTGGATTTTGTCCCCTGCCCCATCATCCTTGATCTCTCCCACAGCAAGATTGGCCCTAATTGTCTATTAATGGTCTTAGTCTGCTGACAGGACTGTGCGCTGTTTAGGGGAAGGGGCTTGCAATGCCTTTATTATACGACACCACCATGTCTCCTGCTTCCCCTCGCCCTTCCTCCCCCTCCTCATTTCTCCCACTCACGGCACCGAGGTTAACACTTTGGTCACACAGTTGGCCACAGGAGCTGGAAGTGGGTGTTGTGCTTACTTGAAGGCAGAGGGATAAAGGCTACTTTGACCATGGTATGAGCAGGAAGGGAGTCAGGCTCACCAGCCACACGAGAGAACAATCGCGGGGTTGTAACCCACGCAAGTACATTCATCTCTGGTCCACAGTGTTGTCCTAACCACACGGGCTGATTCAGTCTTTGACTGCCTTGCGAGTCTGGAATATAGGAGGTGACCATTCCACCATATCTGGAGTGTTGTGCTCAGGTCTGACACCATGAAAGGAGAGATGCTGATAAATGATCAGGTGAAGGAAGTGGGACCTGGAGAATCACAGAAAATCATGACTCATGAGCAAGGATTTGTAGGTTGACATTCTAAGTGCACAGGCTGATGAAAGTTCATTTGTTTGACCCCAAGGAGCAAAGTATAATTTACAGAGAGACATATTTGGGTTCCATGCTTATTCTAAAAGTGGACTGGAACTGTGAGTTACTGTCCACTTGTGGACAGAAGCTGGTACGTCTTGCTGGGGCTGTGGGAGAGGAAGTTGCAGCATCAGAGACACAGTGTAGGAATAAATGATGTGATGTGGGCTCCTCGCTGGGATTCTGTTAGACCATCTTGTCTTTAGATGGACCAGCTGGATTTTGCCTTCCTGCATGCCGTGAGTTATGAAGGACAGCGATCTTAGGACTCTGATAACTATGGGGAAAAAAGAAAAAAGTATACCTGAAATAAAACATGATCACTGGTCTCTACCTAGGTGTCAAAATCTAATGCCCAAATCTCAATCCCATAGTTGGCTCCACTCACAGTGTCCTGTGGACCTTAGGCAGGTTGTGGTCTGTGCTCCCAAACGCTAGTTCTCTTCCTCATAGAGGACAAAACATTCCAGAATGTCATTAGGAGCCACATGAATTGCTTCTCTCACATTAGTGCTGTTGCGGCTATGGGATGGGCACTGAGCAGTGCTGTGCCCTGGCCTGTGCCATGGCACCTCCAGTGAACAGGCTGTTGGGAAGTAGGTGTGGAGGCAGCGGGGTGGTCAGGAGTTGCTGGGGCATCCAGGCAGGGACTCGCATGCTAGCAGTGAGGATGGGAGGGTGGTCAGAGTCAGGACATGTCCCGAGGGTGAGGCCAGCAGAATTTTCTCCTGGGTTGAATGCAGGTGTGAGGGACAAAGAGGGTTAAAGATTCTGCCTATGTTTCTGGTCTGAATAACCGGGCAGACGATGGTGCCACTTTCTCCTTTCCGTGAGGACCTGGGTTCTCTTGATCCCCTAGTCGTAGAATCTGGATATGGTCAGATCATTAGAGAAGGTTGAACCTTAAAATTACTGCCTCACCAAGGTTGCAGCCAGGGAGATAAATGCCTTTGGCTCCCAACGACCTTCATAAAGTATTTGGAGGGGATCACGCGCATCAGCTCTGGCAGGTAATCGATTCGATTCGGGAGAAGGAGGAGTGTGACTCAGGCTGGCTCATGCTCACCGGCCCCGGCAGGGAGAAGGGTGATGCTGACCTCAAACTGGGGTGAGGAATTAGAAGGGCACGTCTGCAGCGGGGGAGGCGTCTCACCGGCCTGCGTGTCTCATTTAGGGAAAGCTTTTCACACAATCCTATAACTCACTCACTCAGCCACGCTTGCAGAGTGGTCGCTGCACGTTGGCACGTGTTCCAGGAGCCGTCTCTGCTCCACGGCAGAGGTTCAGCCCGTGCTGTGAGGTCAGATGGTAGGATTCCGTAATGTGGAGTTTGGTAAACGACGAGGGTGGGGCAGGCAGGAGCAGCTTGTCTCAGTGGTAGACAAAGAGAGAAATTCCATAAAAGGGGTCATTTGCATCTGGAAGAGAGCGTGGGCCAATCCACAAAGAATGAATTTCACAAATAGAATTCCAGTTATTAAGAATGTACTGGAGGAAAGGACAGCTGCGGACAACCTCGGACCTTAAGGAAGATGTCATGGCCGATGTTTAAAGGAAAGAGAGGGTCTCAGTTCCCAGAAGGCAAGCCAGGGACTAACAGAAATGTGTGTTTGTGTGGCCTCCTCTCTAGGGATGTGGCAGACGACCAGTTTAAGGGGTATATCATCAAAACAGAGAAAGCAGCACAGTTGACTTAGGCCCCTGAGACTACGGCCCAAACTCTTTGGGATTTTCTTCTCTGAGGACAGGAATGGACCCAGAGTCTGAGGCTGATGGTTAAATGCCTACAGCTGCAAAGATCAAACAGTTGCGGGGGAACTGAGCCAAGAAGAGCCACAGCGAAAGCTCACTGCCAGTGAGTAATACCGCTGGGAACTGACTGGAAATAAGCCACCACCATAAAGAATATCATTTAGAAGGATAAGCCTTTCCTCCCCATTTAGGAATCACTATCCCAGAAAACTCAATTATAAGTTAGTGTCACCTTTTGGTTGGCCCGTCGGTGGTGCCCGCTGGAAGATACATAGAGCAAGGTCAACCGTGTAGATCATGCAGGGTGAAGCACTAACAGCAAAGTTGCAGCAGGGAGACCATGTGGGAAAACATGACCAGAGAAAGAATGTGGGAGGAATAGTGTCTTGCTTAGTACCCGAGTCTGAGACAGTCAGATTTGTTGTCTTTCTGGATCCCGTTGTCAGAAGAGTAACCTGATATATCTTGTGTGATGCTAATTCCTGTGTCAACTGGGCTGGGCCGTGGGTACCCAGGTATTTGGTCAAATGTTATCCTGGGTGTGTCTGTGAGCACAGATGAGGTTTGGATGAGGTTAACATTTGGACCAGCAGGCTGAGTAAGCAGGTTGCCCTCACTGGTGTGGGTAAGCCTTGCCCAGTCAGTTGAAGGCTTGGCTGGAACAAAAGTCTCACTCTCCCCGAGGTGAGAGAATTCTTCCTGCCTGCTGACCTACACAGTGAGATGTCAGTGCTCCCTGGTTCCAAAGCAGCTGCTGCCCTTCAGACTCAGACTAGGATATCAGCTCTGTAGATTTTGGACGTGCTAGCCTCTATCTACCACCTGCCTGTGTATCCATCTGTCTATCTACCTATCTCTCTCTCCTGTTGGTTCCATTCCTCTGAAGAACCCAGACTAGTGCATATTGTTGTAGTGACCAGTCAGAACCCCCACCTGCTATGCCTGGGGGAAGTCCATTCCACAGCTGCCACATTCCAAGACCAGGTGTCCGAAGAGGGACAGAAAGCGGTATCATTCTAAGACCTGACCTTGGAAGTCACTCAGGGTCTCTTCTCCTAGGTTCTGCTCATTAGAAGTGAGGCTGTAAGATGATCTGTAGTCAAGGACAGGAGAATTAGAGTCCCCTCTTTATCGGAGGAATATCAAAAATGTGCAGACATGGTTTCAAAGTATCACTGTCCACTCTCTAGACAAATTATTATAGTCCTCCCACGATCTCCCCTCCTCTCACGATGCCCCAGTGTTCTCTCCATTGTGAGATTACACCCGCCATCCTGTCACCTGTGGTCCAGGTGAGCTCCTCAGCTGCGGTTCATCAAGCACAGCTCCCGGAGTGCAGTTCTCTCCTGAGGGTGTGAGCGCAGGAAGCAAATCACCCACCCCCATCCACAGACTGCAAGTGTACTGGGGGCAGAAACCCACAATCTCTTCATCTCTGTGATGCCTAGACAGTAAATACTCAGTGTTGTGAAGATGCCGCCTTGCACCCGCATCCTCCTTTCTGTCCCCAAACACGGTGGTCCCCCCTTTCCTTAGATTCAGTTACCTGCAGTCGACCGTGAGAGGCCACATCCATATAATTTTTATTACAGTACATTGTTGTAATTGTCTTATTTTATTATTTATCATTGTGAATCTCTTCCTGTGCCTAATTCATAAATTAAAACTTCATCATAGGTATGTGTGTATTAAAAAACAGTATATATAGAGATCGGTACTTTCTGCAGTTTCAGGTACCTGCTGGGGGAGTCTTGGAACGCATCCCCACAGATGAGGGGGACGCCGTCATGGAACTCCTTGCTGTTATTAGCTTTCTGCTGTGGAGGGTCGGGGCTTGCCACTGATAGAACAGTGCAGGCCTGAAAGCCTGCGCACGCTCTTGTGCTCCATGCACCGTGCAGCAGCATTGTACTCCAGCAGGGGGGAGTCCTACACCCTCTGAACTTCTCAAATGACTAGCAACTGCACCCAGCTGCTGGGCCGTGCCCAGCCAAAGCCGGATGCCTTTGGGATTTCAAACCAACTGGAAAATCAGAGTGGCGGCTTTGCATTGGACATCCCCAGACACCCTCTTGGCTACTTTTACAGCCAAATCAATCCTGGTTAATAAATTGAGATAAAGAAAGGGTGGAGACACTGTCTGCAACTGCAACTTCATTCTGACTCATTACAGAACCAGAGATTCCTAGGAATAAAAAACAAAAGGTTCTCTTCCCCTCCAGTCTTACGTTTCCTGCTCCCATTCTCACAGAATGTTCCAGAGTGCAGACACATGCACACCCCGACCAGAGAAACTTGGACTGTGTGCTCTTCCCCACGACCAGGCTGTGAGAGCCAGACAGTGTGCAGTGAGTACAGGCGCTAAATGACCCGAGAAGACTCTATAAACAGAGCCTTCATACAGGACTAATAACTTCCTGCTTCTGGGTCAGGAATCCTACGTAGACCAGTAAGTCTGTATACATCGATTTACAGTTGACAATTATTGGCTACCACGTATTGGGTGCCTTTGAAGAGCCAGACACCCTACTAAGCACATTATACATCTCATCCATATTCTTCATACCTCTGCAAAGTAGTTATTGCAAATGTAGAACTTAAAGCGCTGAAAAGTCAAACAACTTGCCTAGATTTGCACGGCTGAGCATGATGCGGTCTCTCTCGCGTATACTCAGCTTGCCGTGTAAAATTGCTGACATCCATTTGACCTGCCTGTGCCTGCTACCTTTCCAGCCCTCCGTGTAGTATTCCCAGCCCTCCATGAAGTCATCAATTTGCTAAAAATAATTTCTGTGGCTGATGGGTTTTTAATGTAGCGTGTTCCTCTGGCCCCTCCCTGGAAGTCTATGGCCAGGAGCCCGAGAGACAGGGAAGCGTTTGGAGCCCCCACTAATATTAGCAGGCTCCAGGGCTGAGGCCACTGCTGCTCTGATTTCTGCCTCATCTTGTTTTTAATGAGGTCAAGGGCGTCCTCTGCGAAGGGGAGGGGGCCGTCCGCCCTGCTGGTGTCCGGGTGCCTGGAGCTCTCTGCTGATGGCTCTTGTTTCTTTGATTTCTCACATGCAGTCTGAGGTCAGAGGCAGAGACATCACTCTTAGTTAATTCTTGTAGGTCACATAGTTTAGAGCTGGTTACTCCCAAGCAAAAGAGAGGGAAAAACCTCTGTATCTCCCAAATGCCACCCATCCTTCATATCCAAAAGGCCACGTTCTTACTAAACTCTGCAAAGTGAACCCTGCCTAGAAGGAGCTGTTGAGAGGCCAGGGGAGCAAGCTTGCTTGGCTCTGAAGCAGACACAGAGTGGCAGTTCTGGAGACAGCTTGGGTTTGGAGTTACCCTGAGAGAGAAATGGTCAGGAGACTCCAACCACGTGGAGCAGAATGGTCTAGAGGGAAAGATACCAGATTAGGTGTCTGGGGAACTGAACTCTACTTTGGAGTCAGTCAGAAACTAACTTCTGGGAAACACATCGCACCTTTGAGGACCTCAGTTTTGTCATCTGCAGTAAGGGGATGATAATGTCCATCTCATCTCCTCCCCGAGTGTCACCAGTATAAGGTCACAGGTTTGTGAAATTGCAGTTCAAAGCACTTTGCTGTGTCTTCTCCACACACTGTCTTCTCTGCTGTGTCCCCAGGCCCTGCCAGTCCTTTCTCTGCTTGGTCTTCTGAGTATATCCAAGTGAGCCGCTGGCCCTCAGGCCCTGCTTTTGCAGCCTGGGCACTTGGGCCTGCCTGGTGCCTCGGACCTTTCCCTGGGGACTTTCACTACTGCTCACCTTGACAGATGGGGAAAGGCAGGAGGCAAAGATTGTCACTAAAACAAAATGTGCCGCCATATACTGATTAAAGACTCTGTGAAAACACAGGGAATTAAAACTAAGATAATAAAAGAATGTAAAATAAAGGAATGTAAAAATATATAGCATTCAGTCAACTAAAGAATGAATGAGTAAGTAAAAGAGAAAAAAATTGATTAAATAGACTCTACCAAAATTGAAAACTTCTGATCTTCAAAAGGCACCTTTAAGAAAATAAAAGAGACAAGCCTCAGACTGGGAGAAAATATTTGTAAAATCACATATCTTATTAACATATACTTATTATACAGTCCAGAAATTTCTCTCCTAGTTATATATCCAACAGAAATTAAAATATATATTTACACAAAATCTTGAATGTTAATTTTCATTGCAGCATTATTCATATTATCCTAAAACTAGAAACAAATTAACTATTAACAGTTGATAAATAAAATGTATAAATCAATATCTATATCAATATCTATTATATATTTATCATGGCGTGGTACTCAGCCATTTAAAAGAGTGAACTGTTGATACAAATTGCAACCCCAGATGAATCTTAAAATAATTATACTGAATGAAAAACAAGCCAGATAAAACAAAAACAACCTGCATGTTTCCATTAACATAAAAACCTAGGTAATGCAAACTATGCATGATGTCAGTCTTGATGGTGCAGGGCAAGGAGGGTGGGAGGGACCAATGACACAGTGATACCTTCAGGTGCGTGTGTACATGTCAGAACTTACCGAATTAGGGAGTTTAAACATTTGTAACTTATCTATGTCAATTTTAGCTCCATAAAGCTGTTTAAATTATACCTAAAAATGAACAGAGGAAAAATAATTGTACACTAAAAACATTTAACACAAAAAAGACAATAAAGAAAGAGTAAAGGAACAAAAATACTTCAGGCAAACAAATAGCAAAATGAAACTTAAACCCAGCCACATAAATAATTACATTAGATGTGACCATTCTATACAGTCTAATCAGAAGACACAGATTTTCAAACTTGATAAAAAAGCAAAATCTAACTATATGCTTTCAACAAGAGAAAAACTTTAGATTCAAGGACACAAATAGGTTGAGCATAAAAGAATGAAAAAGTAATATTCTATGCAAATAGTAATTGTGAGAGAGCTGGAGGGATTATACTAATATCACAGAAAATAAACTGAAAGACGAGAAATATTGCTGGAGTCAAAGAGGGTCGGTTCATAATAATAAAAAGTATCAATATACCAGAAATCTATAAGAATTATTAATGCATAAACATCTAGCAACAAAGTCCCAAAATATATGAAGCAAATACTGACAGATTTGAGAGGAAAAGCAATTAAATAAGTTGGAAATTGGATATTCCACATTTTTACTTTCGGTAATAGTAACAGACAGAACAACTAGACAAAAGAAGAAAAAATCAGCAAGGATATAGAAGACTTGAACAACACTGTCAACATAATTGCCCTGCTGCTAACATGAAGCTTCTCTGGGATATATCCCATTCCCTGTTCTAGGCCATAAAAAAGTCTCAATAAATCAAAAATAATGAAAACCATATAGAGTATGCTTTCTGGCCAGAACAGAATTAAAAAGTCAATAGCAAAAAGAAATTTCAAATATCCCTAAATATTTGGAAATTTAAAAGCACACATATACTTTTAAATAATATATCAGTCAAGGAAAATTAGCAAATGAGGTGAATAAAAATAAACGCACAGCATAACAAATGTACAGTATGTCAGTTACCAATGTGTTGCATGGCAGCTCACAGCCAGCCTTGTTTACTTGCTCTGTGATAACAGCAGTGGGCTTTGTAGACATTTCTCCATGGCCAGTTGGCACGATGTCAAGGTTGTCTAGAGGATGCTGGAGTGGAAGGAGTCTTATAGTTCTGTTATAGTGTTTCCTACTTACCAGTTTCTCACAAAGAACATTTGATCCAGTGCTTGACTCCTGAACATTTGGCATTTTCTTGTGCTAGACTGCTGCAGGGTGCAGTTTTATCTAGAGTCAGCTCCTACAGAGCTTGGTTTGTCCTTTGCTGAACTCCCCTGGGTTGCAGTTTCCTCTAACGTCCAGTTCCACAGTATTTTCAACAAATGGTGCTGGGACAATTGTACTTTCATATATTAAGCAAAAAAAAAAAAGGAGGGGGGGCAGAGAGAGAGAGAAAAAAAAGAAAGAAAGAAAGAAAAGGGAAAAAGAAGTGAGTTCCCTACCTCACACCAGTCATTCACCAATTGATTAGACATCTCTTAATGTTGTCTAGAGTACTTCTGTCTCCACTATGACCTCCTTAGAAGTTGTCGTTATCTCTCACTTGCAGAAACCTAAGAGCTCCCTAGTCTAGTCAGTGTATGTTTCCCTCTACAACATTCTGTAATTGTAGTCAGAATGAACTGTTTGAATACCGAGTAAGATTTTTTCAAAGCATTTAAATGCTTACTGCGTAATGGTCTTTGGATAAAGCGAGGGGGGAACCCCCCCAAAGAATGTTGAGTTTATTGGCTAATATATTGAATTTATTGGCTAATATATTGAGTTGATTAGCCAATAAACTCAATATAATATAGCCCTTATGTTTACCTCCAGTCTACTCCCTTTTTTTCACATTTCCCAGCACTCAAATCAAAAGACTAGCGCGGTTGTCCAAACTCACCACACCCCCTCGGGTCATAGGGCCTTTGCATGCACTGCTGGGAGGTTCCGCTTCCATTCTTAGTTAACTTCTTCTCATCCTCCCACTCTTAGAATCCAGTGCAATTTCTCAAGGAAGTTTTCCTTGTCATATGCTCAGAGCACCATGTATCTCTTGCATTTCCTTTGTAGCATTTTCACATTTGCAATTTTCCAATTTGAATAATATTTTTCTTCCAAACAAGACATGAAGAGAGGGACTCTATTTTTGTTCACCATTTTATTCCACTACTTAGCACAGTGTTTGACATTTAGAACATCTTCAGTAAACATTTACTGAATGAGTGAGTGGCTGAATAAATGGAAAATTCTCAGACTGAAGTATACCAGAAATACAAAACTGAACAGACACTCTCGTACTGAGCATATAAGTGCAAGAACTGAGGTCCAGCCAACTTCCCAGCACTGTCCTCTCCCATCTCACTGGCAGCGGCAGAGACCTTCTGTGCCTTGGATTTCATCTTAAATTCTCGATGGTGTTTTAGCTACACCAAGCACACAGAAAGCCCTTGAGGAACAACTGTTGAGTTATTTGGTGCATTGATTATATTTGTTGTTTGTAAGCAGATTAAGTTTTAGGATTCACATTCTTCCTTGAGAAAGACAAAGAGTGACCTCTGAAATAGGGAACTTTGGCAGCTGCAGTCCCCAACCCCTGGCCCACGGCTTGTTAGGAAACAGGCCACACATCACTGCCTGAGCTCTGCACCATGCCCCCACCCCACGACACCCCATGCCCCACCCCTGGTCCGTGGAAAAACTGTCTTCCATGAAACTGGTCCTGGGTGCCAAAAAGGTTGGAGACGGCTGCTGTAGTACAACTGGAAGGTGCAATACCTTTTAATCAGCCGGAGTCAACGTCTGATATCTATTCATCCCTCTTAATTCAAAGAACCTGCAGACACGTACTTGTTGAGACCGTGATATTCACTTTTACTCTATTGCCCTTTGATTAAATTAGGTGTGTCATCAAATACATGCTCCTCCTCTGCCAGAGGAGGCTGCTGCTTGTTAGCAAAGCTTTTTCTCGTGCCATCCTGTGCTGGGAAAAGCCTTTTTCATTGTATCCATGCAGTAAAAGGCTTCTAATCAAGTCATTAGAATGTGCCAGCTCACATCCTACTATCCAGGTTACCATGCAGGGATGTGAACAGATGTGACCTTTGAGACAAATGTCACCCTGAAGTTTTTCCTGAGCAGCCTGCCAGCTCACACTTGAGCCAAGCAAGAATCCTAGTCTGTCCACTGCTGTCAGCTCCATCAGCAAGAGCTGGCTTCCCTATGCATCCCCTCCTGGCCTCAGTCAAAATGTGGTCTCAAGAAAGAACATCTTACTGGATCCAGCCTTTCCATGTCCTCATCGTCCCCAGTGAACGGTGAGGGGGGCTGAGGGGGGGTTAACTGATACATATGCATACTCTGTGGGGTAAAACCTAATACTTTTCCCCAGAAACTGAGGGTGAACATCAAAATCTTTAGCCTAGCACATGAGGACCATCATCATCATCTCTCTGCAACCTACCTCAGGGCCTCCCCTCCAAGACTCTTTTGTCTAACTCTGCATTCATGGCAAGCATTTCAATGGAAAAGATCTTATTTTTTCTCTTAATATGTGCAGAGACAGTTTTAATCACCGAATATTTCCTCTCTTTCCCAGCTTCTTTTGTAGTAATGTCAGGTCCGTGTTGCTTGTTCCAGTTAAACAAACTGTCCTCAGTCCAAAATTGTCGCAATCACACGACTTGGTGAGGAGCAGGGCACTTCCTCCATCGCTGTCTTTTGTGTCCTCTTCCTACAGTCAGTGACTGGCCTAAGCGGCCACATGGCCACTTCCAGACTCCCAGTTACGGGAGTCTTTGGGGAATGCTTTGGAAAGGTTTTTTCCCCTCATCTCCATAGGAAAGGCCTCTCTATCACCTACGCTCATTGGATCTGATCTGAAACAGTAATACGGATCAAATAGATCACAATTTTCCAAACTATGTATGGGTTTTAAGTCAATTAATAGCTCACAATGAGATTTTTAAGATGTGAACTAGAATGAGGACTAGAAAGGACCAGAAAGCAAGACAATTAGTAAGAGAAAGTCATATCGTGCATGTGTTATGTGTGTGTGCACACACAGGGTCGCAGTATAAAATGCATCTCTTTACTCAGGTTAGTATGTACATGTGTATATATATGCATTTTTTCCTCCTCAACTGCTACGTGAGAATGTTCAGTTAATGAGTCTAATTAGCTATATCCATTTCAAGTAATTAAAATCAGTTTAAATCAGGGGAGTCTTAAGTAGTAACTCAGACTTAGGCGACTGTGTGGTTTCATGTTTAAAAGTCCTATCATAAATTCCTTCTCTCAGCATAACCACAGGGGTTGCTGAGCTAAGGGCTGGAGTTTGGGAAGTGTCCACTAAAGGGCAGGTGTGTGATGGGGGCTTGTTCAATTATCCTGCGAATGCGTGAAATCATTCCTAAGTTTACAAATGTAAAAGGTGTCACTTCCAGGCACTGTGTGAGCCCAGTCAGAGGACATGCTCTCTGCGGGTTGCCCTGCGTGTCTCTGAGTTGACCAAATCAACCATCCTTTTGCAAGTGCTCTTGTTCCTGGTGCACTGAAACCGCCTCATCTCTACAGCCGGTCTGAACACTGGGTGGCTGGAAGCAGCTTCACCAGCAGCAGGAGCAGATACAGAAACATAGAGAAAGTTGTGGCCCAGCCCCCTTTAAGACATTTTGGGTCCAGAAATGGCCCATTCCTTACAGGTGGGGCCAAAGGACATGCCAGAGGGAAGAGGACACCAAGAGTCCTTGGGCAGAGGCCCTCACACTGACACTGCTAGAGAAATTAGTGGTTTAGACTTTTGTTTGTGCATCTGATGCTCCTCGACCTCAGTTAATCGTAACCATGAGCTTTCGAGTGATTTCAGACAAAGACAGATATCAAAGGGCAATAAAAATACTCCTTTTTGAAAATCACCACTTCTCTCCCTTTCCTAGCAGTTAGAGGAAATTTATGTTTCTGGGGTGAGCTGACCAGCATTGGTGGCAAGTGATAGGATGCTGAGCTTGGGAAGCAGAGGAGCTGTGGAGGGAGCCAGGTGGGTGTCCCTCCATCCTAGCGTCACTCCTGCCAGTCCCAATCATGCCCTTTCCAGGGGGCCAGGTCTTCACTTAAATGGCACTGTCCGAAGTAGATTCATGCCTGTTTTTTCCTCCTTTTTTTTTGGTACAGATGTTAGACTCCACTGGCAATTACATGGGGTCAAAATGTGTTTTCTGTGGATTCTTTTGTGTTTTCAGCTTCAGGTTTGAGGGGAGGTAGTGGTCAGGCAGGGGCTGTGCTTAAGTTGGCATGACTGACTGGGAGTGGGGCTGATCGAGTCCATCCTCAAGGGGACAATCTAGGGACCCTAAAGATGGCTTAGTTTCATAGATTGGGTTAAGAGGGTACAGCACTCTAAGGAGTAAGGTGTTGTCTTAGTTTGTTCAGGCTGCCATGACAACTACATAAACTGGGTAGTTGTAAACAATAGAAATTTATTTCTCATATTTCTGGAAGCTGGGAAATCCAAGACAGGCAGATTTTGTGTCTGGTGAGGGCCCGCTTTCTGCTTCACAGATGGTGCCTTCTTACTGTATCCTCACATGGTGGGAAGGATAAATGAGGTACCTCAGGTCTTTCCTATAGGGGCACTGACCCCCGATCACAGGGACTTTGCTCCTGTGACCTAATTACCTACCATGGCCCCATCTCCTGTGCCATCCCCTTGGGGGGTTAGAATTTCAATATATGAATTTTAGGGGGAACAGAAGCCTCTGGACCTAAGCAGGTGTGATGAGACTCACTGGACCGAGCTCCAGAACCAGCTCCTTCCTTACCCTGTACCAGGACCCAGGGGAGGCGTCCAACAGATGTTGAGTATCTAGCCCCCTTGTCTGTGGAGTGGACTGTGGGTCGATGCAGTGGGAGGTGCGGCTACAAGTGGGAAGATGTTCCTACCTACTCCACAGGGGTTTCAAGTGGGTCAGTGAGGAGGTATAGGGGCACACCTCATTTTATTGTATTTCACTTTATTACACTTTGCAGATACTGCATTTTTTACAAATGGAAGGTTTGCAACAACCCTGCTTTGAGCGAGTCTAATGGGTGCCTTGGCATGTGCTCACTTTGTGTCTGTGTGTCACATTTTGGTAATCCTCACAGTTTTTCACACAATTTCATTATTATTGTATGTGTTATGGTGATCTGGGATCAGTGATCTTTGATGTTACTATTGTAATTGTTTTTGGGACCCATAAATCACACCCCTGTAAGATGGCAAAAAAATTATAAATGTCGTGTGTGTTCTGACTGTCCCCCACCCAGCTATTCCTCACCTCTCTCTCTCCCCTCAGCCTGCCTATTGGTGCCTACAGGCACAACTGTATTTAAATTAGGCCGATCAAATACCCTACGATAGCCTGTAAGTGTTCAAGTGAAAGGAAGAGTTGCATGTTGCTCATTTTAAATCAAAAGCTAGAAATGATTAAGCTTAGTGAGGAAAGCATGCCAAAATCTGAGAAAGGCCCAAAGCTGGGCCCCTTGTATCAGGTAGCCAAGTCATAAATGCAAAGGAAAAGTTCTTGAAGGAAATTAAAAGTGCTGCTCTGGTGAACATGAATGATAAGAAAGTGAAACATCCTTATTGCTGCTATGGAGAAAGTTTTAGAGGGCTGGACAGAAGATCAAACCAGACAGAGCATTACCTTAAGCCAAAGCCTAATCCAGAGCAAGGCCCTGACTCTCTTCAAATTTGGAAAGGCTGAGACAGGTGAGGAAGCCGCAGAAGAAAAATTGGAAGCCAGCAGACTTGGTTCATAAGGTTTAAGGAAAGACACTGTCTCCATAATGATAAAGTGTGAAATATTCACACCTAATGGGTGCGGTGCACACCATCTGGGGGATGGACATGCTTGAAGTTCTGACTCAGGTGGGACAAAGGCAATATATGTAACCCAAACGTTGGTACCCCTGTAATATGCTGAAATTTAAAAAAAGTGTGGGGTGAAGCGGTAACTGCTGATGTAGAAGCTGCAGCAAGTTACCAAGAAGATCTAGCTAAGATCACTGATGAAGGTGGCTACACTGAACAAAAGATTTTCAGTGTAGATGAAACAGCCTTCTATTTGAAGAAGATGCCATCTAGGACTTCCATAGGTAAAGAGAAGAAATCAATGTCTGGCCTCAAAGTGTCAAAGGACAGGCTGATTCCCTTCTTTGAGGGTAATGCAGCTGGTGACTTTAAGTTGAAGGCAATCCTCGTTTATTATTCTGAAAATCCTGGGGCCCTTAAAAATTATGCTAAATCTACTCTGTCTGAAATGGAACAACAATGCCTGGATGACATCTGTTTACAGCATGAATTATTAGATATTTTAAGCCCACTGTTGAGACCTACTGCTCTGACAAAAAGATTCTTCCAAAATATTACTGCTCATTGACAACACACCTGGTCTCCCAGTAGCTCTGATGGAGATGCATAAGGAGGTGAGTGTTGTTTTCATGCCTGCTGAGACAACATCCATTCTGCAGGCCATGGATCAAGGGGTAATTTCAACTTTCAAGTCTTTTTATTTAAGAAATATAATTTGTAAGGACATAAGTTGCCATAGACAGTGATTATTTTGACGGATTTGGGAAAAGTAAATCTAAAAGCTTTGCAAAGGACTTACCAATCTAGATGTCATTAAGATCATTTGCAATTCAGGGGAGGAGGTCAAAATATCCACTTTAACGGGAATTTGGAAGAAGTTGATTCCAAACTCATGAAGACTTTGAGGAGTTCAATATTCCCTTGGAGGAAATAAGGACAGCTGTGGTAGAAACAGCAAAAGAAATTAGAAACCTGAACATGTAACTAAATTGTTTCAACCTCATGGTAAATTCAAACAGATGAGGAGTTGCTTCTTATGGATGAGCAAAGAAAGGGGTTTCTTGATATGCAATCTATTCCTGGTGCAAATGCTGTGAACATTGTTAGAATGACAACAAAAAATTTAGAATATTACACATACTTTGTTCATAAAGCAGTGACAAGTTTTGAAAGGATTGACTCTAATTTTGAAAGTTCTATGATATGACATGCTACAGAGAAATCTGCAGCAGGCTTCATTGTTGTCTTATTTTAAGAAACTGTCACGGCCACTCCAACCCCCAGGAACCACCAGCCTTATCACTGTATTCCAGGGGTCTGGAACCAAACCTGCAGTATCTCTGAGCATGCCTGTACACGGTTTGGGAAGCCAGATATTTCTAAAATAAGTTAACATATGTCAGTTGCCATTGTTTCATTTCTTCTGAAAGTAGAAATTTTCCTCTAAAATTGCTATAAAAAGTTTAAATGTACTCATCTTAAACCCTGCAAGAAGTAATCTGCTGATGCCATGAAGCATCTCTAACTTTGTTCCAGTACAGTAGGATAAAGAAACAATCTCTAAATTAAGCTCCATTACACAGTTTAAGCTTTCTTATTATTAATTTTTCAATTGAATAATTGAGTATTAAAAAATAAAAGAAAATTTGAAAATTATTTATTGAGCATCCCTCCAAGTGCTTCACGTTATTAGTGATTCTTAAAAAGCCATTTAAATGATGAGAATGTATTTTTTAAATCAGAAAAGCGTATTCACCTTATCCCATAAAACTTTAATCATTAAATATTGTGTGTTTTTCCTTCAATTATTGTGCAAATGAATCATGTATAGGAAAATACCTGGCGCTTCCTTCATAATACGTTTGCGAGCAGATCCACATGCAGATGGCGTGTTTGGTGGAGCAGGAAGGCGGAGGCTGGCTACGCTCCACAGAAGGGACCATTTGAAGCCTGAGTTGGAATAACGAAAGAAGAGATTGAGAAATAAGATAGGACTTGATCACTCTGTGTACTGACAAACAGTGATGGCCACTAATGGTGCATGTAGTTCCCGACAGCCTTTACTGCTGCCAAGCAATGCATGTGTTAGTCCTGAACTGATCTTAGAAACAATCTTTTCAAACAGTCCAGACAGTCGACACCTTCATTTTTACAAATGAGATTGAGACGTGTGACTTCTTGCCTAAGGTCACATAGCCTTGTCCCCTGTGTCTTCACCCTCTAACCCTGGCAATAATATGTACCTGACTCCCTGCCCTTGGTCCATTTGAAACTTGGCCTCTGAAGTTCATGCTCACAGCAACCTGAAGCGGAGCATAGAAATGATCCCAGGATCCCTCCGTCAGCTGTTCTCCGGCTGGACTCAGAGTCAGACGTGCCGGTTCTGCGTGGGTCTCCTGCTGGGTTTTCCCTTTGCTTTCCGGCTCTGACCCCAGTTCCCACACATCAGTCTCACCTACTCACTCCTGCAGGTCTCCTCAGAGCCAGTGGCTTGGAATCTGGCTGGGCCACCTGCTCCAGCCCTGCAGGGTCCAGTGCTGCCCTGGCCTGTGCGTATGGTCCTTAAGCTCTTCCTGCATATTCTTCACTGCACTTGCGCTTGGGTTTTAGCACCTGGAAACTTAACTCTGCATGGTTGGCCCAAAGGTGACGGTCTTCAGTGTGACTGCCCTCCTCCTTCTGCCTGGCCTGGCAGATTCTGACCTCCCAGGCCTTCCTGCAATCGTTTGGGCTCCTGATGCGTACCTCACAGGTGGGTGCTCTTTTAAATCTCTGAACCGTGTTTGCAGGAAACACATTGCTGGTGCTCAGCTTGGCTGTTCTTGGTCTCATCTGGGCATATCCTGACTCTTCCCAAATCCCATTCTTTAGCGTGCTGAGCTAACCCCAACATAGGGATTTGTCCCCGGCTTTGGCCTCAGGTCTTCCTTCACCTTTTGGGCTGGATGGATGCATTGGCTTTGTAGACACTGCTCTCAGCAGCTGAGGCTGATGGTGCTGAGGGTCCTAAGAGGGCAGCTGCACCGTGAACTCATGGGAAGGGAAAGGCAGCCTTTTCTGCTCCATCCATGACCCCAGCTCTAAGGTACTAAGCCCTCCACTGTGGTTCCAGCTCCTGAGAAGTGGACACCTGGGAGAGAGGACGATTGTTATTGCTGGCTTCTCCCTTTGTGCCCATAGCTTAGGGGCAGCAATGGCCCCTGCCGTAGCTCCTCTCTGGGCTGCCTTACTGTACCCTATTTTATCTGACTTCATTAACTCTCAGTCGTGACATCAATTAAACAGCAGCCTTTGGGGATAAATGAAGGCACACAAACATACACAATACATAAATAAACTTAAATTTGAAAACAGCTTTAGAAATACTAAAATGTAAAGAATGATACACTTTAGAATAGGATTGTTATCATCCCTTCTTTAGAATATGTAATGCACAGAATTGCAGGAATTCTTAGAGTATTTAATATGCTTAGCCTTATTTCCATTTAGTGTTGTTTATTCTGCATTTCTCAAACTTTCCTGACTGCAGATACCTTTTTATGTCATGTCTATCAACAACCAAGGGAAAGTTGTTTCCCATAATATATGCTGAGGAGTGAATCAACATATGAAAAGTGTATGATTCATAGTAAGACCTCATGTATCCCACCTTCCCTTCTTGACAGCCTGCGGTTGAGTTGAGAACCAGCAATGGAGAGCCATTTCATCTCTGCTTTTCAGTGGAGGACAATTCTCTTTTTACTGTTTCACAGAACCATGGGCTCTTAGATCTATTAGGGACTATGGTGAGCAGAATTCTGAGCCTGTTCCTAAGATTTCAGGTCCCTGGTAAGCCCACACTTTTTCCCATTTACTGAAACTCTAACCTAGGTGCTGCTGTGAAGGGATTCTAAACAAAATTCTTTATAATTTTTAAAATTTTTAATTATTATGGGTATGTACATAATAGTTGTATATATTTATAGGGTACACATGATGTTTTGATACAGGCATACTGTATGTATTAAGCAAATCAGGGTATTTAGGGTAATGCCATCATCTCAAGCATTTATCATTTCTTTGTGTCAAGAACATTCCAATTCCATTCTTTTGGTTATTTTAAAGTATACTGTAACTTATTGTTGATTACAGCCACTTCGTTGTGCTAGCAAATGTTGTCTGTTTGATCAAACTATCTAAGTATATTTTTGTACCCATTAACCATCCTCACTTTATCTCCATCTGCCCACTACCCTTAGCAATCTCTGGTAACCATCATTCTACTCTCTTAATCTCTCCATGAGATTGTTTTAATATGTAGCTCCTATGTATGAGTGAGAACATGTGAGATTTGTCTTTCTGTGCTTGGCTTATTTCGCATAACATAATGTTCTCCAGTTCCATCCATGTTGTTGCAAATGGCAGGATTTCATTCTTTTTCATGGCTATATAATATTACATTGTGTAAACATACCACAATTTCTTTATCCATTTATCTATTGATGGACACTTAGGTTGATCATAAATCTTGGCTATTGTGAATAGTGTTGCGATAACCATAGGAGTGCAGATATCTTTTGATATCTTGAATTCCCTTCTTTTGGATATGTACCCAGCAGTGGGATTGCTGGGTCATATGGTAGTTGTACTTTCAGTTTTTTGAGGAACCTCCATACTGTTCTCCATACTGGTTGCACTAATTTACACTCCTGCCAACAGTGTTGAGGTTTCCCTTTCTCCACATCCTCACCAGCATTTGTTATTGCCTGTCTTATTGATAAAAACCATTTTAACTGGAGTGAGATGATATCTCATTGCAGTTTTAATTTATGTTTCTTTAATGACTAATGATGTTGAGCATTTTTTCATATACCTGTGGGCCATCTGTATGTCTTCCTTTGAGAAATATCTATTCAGATACTTTGCCCATTTTTTAATCAGATTATTTGAATTTTTTCCCATTGAGTTATTGGAGTTCCTTGTGTATTCTAGTTATTAATCAGATGGGTAGTTTGTAAATATTTTCTCCCATTCTGTGTGTTGTCTCTTTGTTGACTGTTTCCTTTGCTGTGCAGAAGCTTTTTGGCTTGATGTGATCCCATTTGTCCGATTTAGCTTTGGTTGCCTATACTTTGGGGGTGTTATTCAGGAAGTCCTTGCCCAGACCAAAGTCCCCAAGTGTTTCCCCAATGTTTTCTTCCAGTGGTTTCACAGTTTTAGGTCTTATATTTATGTCTTTAATCTATTTTGATTTGACTTTTGTAGATGGTGGGAGATAAGGGTCTTCATTCTTCTCCATATGGCTATCCAGTTTTCCCAGAACCATTTATTGAAGAGACTATTCCTTCCCCAATGTATGTTCTTGCAACTTTGTTGAAGATAAATTAATTATAAATATATGGATTTATTTATGGGTTCTCTATTCTGTTCCATTGGTCTATGTTTCTGTTTTTTTTTTTTTTTTATTGGGGGAAAACTACAAAGCATTTACAGTACAATGTTTACAGTCACAATTTGTAGTGAGCTGATTTCCCAAAATATATTACCACTCAAGTTGACTTATCTTGTTACATTCAAAAATCTACTCT
>CAUYRT010051536.1:0-10047 GCA_963574885.1 Lepilemur ruficaudatus | reverse complement strand
CATTTGACAAAATTCAACACCTTTTTATGATAAGAACACTTAACAAAATAGGCATAGTCAGGCTTTACCTAAAAATGACACAAGCCATATATGAAAAACTCACAGCAAACATCATACTGAATAGGGAAAAATTGAAAGCATTCCCACTTAGAACTGGAAGAAGGCAAGGTTGCCCACTCTCTCCACTTCTATTCAACATAGTGCTGGAAGTCCTTGCTATCGCAATCAGACAAGAGAGCAGAATTAAGGATGTCCAGATGGGGGCAGAAGAGATCAAACACTCACTTTTTGCTGATGATATGATATTGTATCTAGAAAACTCCAAGGATTCAACCAAGAGACTCCTTGAATTGATAAATGAATTTAGTAAAGTCTCAGGATACAAAATCAATACACACAAATCAGAGACATTCATATATGCCAACAACAGTCAAACTGAGAACTAAATCAAAGTCTCAATTCCGTTCAAAATAGCAACAAAGAAAATAAAGTACCTAGGAATATATTTAACTAAGAAGGTAAAAGACCTCTACAGGGAGAACTATGAAACACTGAGAAAGGAAATAGCAGAGGACATAAAGAGGTAGAAGACTATACCATGCTCATGGGTTGGCAGAATCAACATTGTTAAAATGTCTATACTGCCCAAAGTGATCTACAGAGTCAATGCAATCCCTATTAAAATACCATCATCATTTTTCACAGATATAGAAAAACTAATTTTATGCTTCATGTGCAGCAAGAGAAGACCCCGTATAGCAAAAGCAATCCTAAGCAACAAAAACAAAATGGGAGGTATCAATTTACCACACTTCAAACTATACTACAAGGCTATAGTAATTAAAACAGCTTGGAACTGGCACAAGAACAGGGACATGACCAGTGGAACAGAACAGAGAACCCAGATATAAAATCATCCTCATATCCCCATCTAATCTTTGACAAAGAAGACAAAAACATACAGTGGTGAAAAGAATCCTTTTTCTATAAATGGTGCTGGGAAAACCGGACAGCCAAATGTAGAAGACTGAAGCAGGATCCACACCTTTCACCTCTCACAAGAATCAACTCACGTTAGGTAACAGACTTAAACCTAAGGTATGAAACTATTAGAATTCTAGAGGAAAACATTGGAAATACTCTTCTAGACATTGGCCTAGGGAAAGAATTTATGAAGAAGACCCCAAAGGCAATCACAGCAACAACAAAAATAAATAAATGGGACCTGATCAAACTAAAAAGCTTCTGCACAGCCAAACAAACTGTCATGAGAGCAAACAGACAACCTACAGAATGGGAGAAAATTTTCGCATGCTACACATCTGATAAGGGGCTGTTAACTAGAATCTATTTAGAACTTAGGAAAATCAGCAAGAAAAAAATCAAACAACCCTATCAAAAAGTGGGCAAAGGACATGAACAGAGACTTTTCAAAAGAAGACAGAATGGCCAACAAACATATGAAAAAATGCTCAACATTTCTAATCATCAGGGAAATGCAAGCCAAAACCACAATGAGATATCACTTATCTTCCATGGGAATGGCCTTTATTGAAAAGTCACTAAACAATAAATGTTGATGTGGATGCGGAGAGATAGGAACACTCCTACACTGCTGGTAGGACTGCAAAATAGTGCAATCCCCGTGGAAAGCAATATGGAGATACCTTAAAGCAATACAAGTAGATCTTCCATTTGATCCAGCAATCCCACTACTGGGCATCTACCCAAAAGAACAAAAGACACTCTATAAAAAAGACACCTGCACTCGAATGTTTATAACAGCACAATTCACAATTGCAAAGTTGTGGAAACAACTCAAGTGCCCATCAATATATGAGTGAATTAATAAAATGTGGTATATGTATACCATGGAGGACTATTCAGTTATAAGAAACAATGGTGATATAGCATCTCTTGTATTTTCCTGGGTGGAGCTGAAACCCATTCTACTAAGTGAAGTATCCCGAGAATGGATAGACAGGCACCACATGTACTCACCAGCAAATTGGTTTCACTGACCAACACCTAAGTGGACAGATGGGAACAACATTTATCGGGTGTGGAGCAGATGGGAGGGGGGAGGTGGGGATGGGTATATACATACATAGTGAGTGCCATGTGCATCATCTGGGGGATGGTCATGCTTGAAGCTCTGACTCGAGGGGGGACAAGGACAATATATGTAACCTTAACATTTGTACCCCCATAATATGCTGAAATAAAAAAAAAGAGTATTCTTTTTTCTCTTGTTCTCCACAAGTGCTTTATCCCTCAATAACACCTCCCTGAAGTTTAGCAAAAATTCTAGAAGCATGATTGTTTACATTATTTTATGGCCAATCTCGACCTTTTCATTTACACTGTCAAAAAATGTCAATTAGTATGAAACGTATCAGTGGCTTTTAAAAGTTCTCATTCTTTTCAGTAAGTTTTGAATAGGCTATTACTTTACTCTACCTTGATCTTCGACCAAATTCTCATACCTGGTGAATATTGGCTGACTAACAATATGGCCACTACAACTGTGACTTTAAGTGAAATTGAATAGACTTTACTGATACAAATACCTTTAATTCTAAGCATTTTTTGGCAAGATATATGATATAGCATTTAAGTGCTTGTAATTTATTTACTCTTATTAGGTGCATGGTAGGTCTCTAAAATGTCTGACATTGTCAATGAATTGAAGATTTAGGGGAAACTGAGGTGCTAGCATATTAGAAACCAGAGTTACAGAAATGAAGGAGCTATGCAGAAAATAGCTCCAAGAATCTGCCTTTGGGTTTCCGTGAGCCAATACTGAATACAGGGCCTTGGATAAATAGAGTGAAACTCCACAAGTAAAGCCCAAACCATGGTGATGTTGAAAGCTGAATAATTGCCAGAGCTCACAGAAGGCAGATAGATTTTCTGACCAGGTACAGAGGACACAGTGATTCCCAAGTATATTCAGTGGAGACTCCAGAGGTGCTCAAATTTAGCTTTCAGAGTAAATCATACCTTCAGTAAAGGCTAAACTTTAACAATGTAAATAAGTCTTAATACCTGTACTTGAAGTGATTAAATGAATAATCCTTGAGGGGAGAAAACAAAATATAAACATTAAGGAAAGTAAAATTTACAGACTCTAGCCTCCAATCAAACAATAATAGCCATAAGAAAAAACTGACTAATCAAGACAAAAACTAGTCCATAGAAAAGTAGGAATAAGAAATAACGGAAGTAGCAGACACAGATGTTAATACAACTGTTGAAAATATGCACAAGTATTTGAGAGAAAACATCAGTATAATGAGGAGATAAATGGAAAATATAAAACAAGAATAAAATAGAACTCTTAGAGGTGAAAATATGTCAGAATTAGAAATTCTGCTTCATATGAGTAACAGAAGATTAAACATTGCATAAGAAATTATCTGAAAATTTAAAAACACCACATTAAAATGTATTCAGACTGAAGCACAAAAATAAAGGGTCTGAAAAACATTTTTAAAAGAGCGTCAATGGTCTATGGATTAAAATTCAGTGATCTAACATATGAGTGAGAGTATTTATTGAAATCCTGAGGAGAAGTTTTTCAAATTCAATGAAATATGTAGTTCCACAGACACAGAAATACTAATATCCAGGAACCACCCAAATAAAGAAATACAAAATAATTCTACACCAAGACAAATCACAATAAAGTTGCCCAAAACAATTTATAAAAATAAATTCCTAAAAGAAGCCAAAGGGAAAAAGATTTTATCTATCTATCTATCTATCTTTTGTCTATATATCTCATATATATACTTGTACAGAGGAACACATACAGGGGTGTGGAGGATAAAGCAACTTCATCTTGCATGCTAATTCTCCATGTTCCATGTTGACTTCTGATTAACCATTATTTTGAGAATGCATCTAAGATTCCTATTTTATCTACTCTTAGGTCAAAGCAAACTTGTCTATAAATCCTGCCCAAGGCAGGTTTACATAGCATTCGTATTTTTCCCTGAGGGGTTGACTTCAGCTGTCATATTCCTTTCTTATGGTATTTAAGGGTCTAAGAGGGGTAATGGTATGGGGATCCACCATCTTGTCTCATGGCCACCCAGAATATGGCTTCTGTTCATAAGTTCCTATGAAATACTTCTTTCTAAGAAACCGGATATGTCAGCTTTATTCTTTGGCTTTTCAGCTTCCTTGGGCTTTGGAGATACATTTGCACAGACCTTCTCACTATGAAATAAGTAGTTACTCTACAATGTACAAGCCAGGACATGATACGACAACTTAATTAGAGTGATGAAACAGAAACAAACAAAAAAGGAAAGCTTGCCAACTTAGAATGTTATATTCAGTGAAAAT
Organism: Lepilemur ruficaudatus; assembly: GCA_963574885.1. Taxonomy (NCBI): domain Eukaryota; kingdom Metazoa; phylum Chordata; class Mammalia; order Primates; family Lepilemuridae; genus Lepilemur; species Lepilemur ruficaudatus. The sequence continues at coordinate 5,694 of CAUYRT010051536.1, read as the reverse complement.
AGCCTCTAAAACAAAAGGAAAATAAATATTTTCCAACAAATAAAATAAAGAGAATTTTCCAATGGATCTGCAATTCAATAAATGTTAAAGAAAAATAAAGGTTAAATAGAAATACAATCACTGTTAAAAAAATAAAGTTCTAGCAAAAGTTAAAAAGCACCAAATAATAATGGGGATCTACAAAAAGGAATGAGAGTGCACATGTAGAATACAGAAGAACAACAAAAAAAATATTAACCAAGATGACTTAATTGATGTTTTTAGACCACTCCACTGAGCAAAAGTTGATAAAATTATTTTTAAGTATTCATGGAGCACTCAACACCATTCAATAACTAGATCATAAGATGAGCCATAAAACATGTATCAATGAATTTTAAACATTTAAAAAAAATCATACAAAAGATGTTCCTGTCCATATATCTAATATCTAATTAGAAGATTGCTGGGAATACTCTAAACATTTGGCAATAAATATTAAACCATCACTACCACCGCCATAGTAATTTTAAAATGAGAAATCAAAAGAAAATTAGAAAAAATTTAAAAACTGAATGAAAATAAAAACACAGCCTATCCAAATTTAAGGATATAGCTAAAGTAATTTTTAAAGCAATTTAATGCCATAAATTATTATTCTGCAAATGCTTTCAAATTAGAGAGATAAAAGTATTAAACTCATGATGCAGATATTAACCTTAATAAGCCAGAAAAATAAGATCAAATTAGATCTTAAAAAAGAAAAAGGAAAAATGATACACATAATAGTAGTAACAATAAAACAGAAAACAAACAATATCAACAAAATCCAAATCTGATTCCTTGAAAAATATCTATATAGTTGATAAACATTTTAAGTAGACTGAGTATTTAAAAAGAGGAAGAGAGAGAGAACATAAATTATCAGTATTAAAAAATGAAGACAGTATATAACATCATAAAACATTATAAGGATAATAAGAAAGTAGTGTCAACAATAACATTTAAGTGATATTATTGTACACTTTAAGCTCAGGCAAAATGGACCATTATCCAAATTGGTTCACATGTGGAGACTAATAATGCCACACATACACACACATACCCCAAAAGGGAATGAAGAATTTACTTCTCACATAATAAGGCATTCTGGGGAAAGCAAGGCAGCTCCCAAACAGGTCCAAAAAAATGGTTTGAGAGAACAGGGAAAGGAGAAATGGCTTGGAGTTTTTATGGTAGTTGGGTATGGACCTGGGCTGAGGGTTGCTGCACATAGGCAAAGGCCTGTAGGATTCAACCTCTGCAAGTGCTACAGGACAAACCACCTGGGCTTGCTTATCAGCTTGCACAGGTATGGGGCAGAAGGCAAAGAGGAATGGTTAAGTATTAAAAGCTATCAGCCAAAAAACCTCCCAACAAAAATAAGCACTGGGCAAGATGGATTCACACTGAATTCTATCAGACCTACAAAGAAAAACCAGTACCAATAATACAGAAATTATTTTGTAATATTGAGAAAGAGGAAATCCTGCCAAATTCATTCTATTAAGCCACTATCACTTTGCTAACAAAGCCAAGGGAGAACACAACAAAAAAAGTAAACCACATACCAATATCACTTGAAATGTAGATGTAAAAATCCTCAATAAAGTACTAGGAAGCTGAATTCACGAGCACATCAAACAAATAATCCACCAGAACCAAGAGGGCTTCATCTCAAGGATGCAAGAATGGTTCAACATACATAAATCAATAAATGTTTTTCACCACATAAACAGAAACAAAAACAAAGACTATATGATGATCTCAATAGATGCAGAAAAAGCATTTGACAAAATCCAGCACCCTTTTGTAATAGAAACCCTCAACAAACTAGGCATAGAAGGAATTTATTTCAGAATTATAAAAGCTCTGTATGACAAACCCACAGCCAGCATCATACTGGATGGTGAAAAGTTCAAAGCATTCTCCATAAGAGCTGGAACAAGACAGGATGCACACTGTCACCACACCTATTCAACATAGTCCTGGAAGTCTTAGGGCATTCAGGCAAAAGAATAATATTAAGGCTATCCTTAATTAAGAAGAATATTATGGGAAAGAGGAGGTCAAACTAGGGCTCTTTGTTGATATGATTTTGTATCCAGAAAACCCTAAAGACTCCACCGAGAGACTCCTAGAATTCATAAGTAAAGTTCACAAAGCCTCAGGATACAAAATCAATGTACATAAATCATTAACATTTCTACATACTAATAACAGTCAAGCTTAGAGTCAAATCAAAGACTCAGTACTTTTCACAATAAGTTCAAAGAAAATAAAATGCCTAGAAATACATTAAACTAAGGAGGTGAATGATCTTTACAAGCAAAACTACGAAACTCTGAGGAACAAAATTGCATATGACACAAACAAATGGAAAAACGTATCATGCTCAAGGATCGGTAAAATTAACATTATTAAAATGTCCATACTATCCAAAGTGATTTAAAAATTCAATGTAATCCTCATCAAATTACCAAAGTCATACTTCACAGATCTAGAAAAAAATAATTCTATGCTTCATTTGGAACCAGAAAAGAGTCTGAATAGCCAAAGTAATCTTAAGCGAAAAGAACGAACCTGAAGGCATCACATTACCAGCATTCAAACTATGCTACAGTGCTATAGTAACCAAAAAAGCATGGTATTTAGTACAAAAATAAAGACATAGACAAATAAAACAGAGAACCCAAACATAAAACCATCTATCTATAACCAACTGATCTTTAACAAAGCAGACAACATATACTGGGGAAAAGAAGCCCTATTCAATAAATGGTGCTGGAAAAATTGAATAGCCACACACAGAAGAATGAAAAAATACTCCTACCTCTCACCACTCACAAAAATTAATTCAAACTGGATAAAAGACCTAAATATAAGACAAAAAAATTGTAAGAATTCTAGAGGAGGGACACTGTGGAGGGGTGGGATATGCTTGAAAAGTAGTTGGGGAGCGGAATTAGAGGTCTCAATAGGGGAAAGGAATTCCTCAAAAACTGATTCATGTGATTAACTGTACGCTTTGGTAAATTCACTGAAAATCATTTAATTGTACACTTAAAGTGGAGTGTTGGTTGTACGTAGATACAGTTGGAGCACTATGTATGTACTCTCTGGACTACTTTGACAGAGTAGGTTTTTGAATGTAACAAGACAAGTCAACTTGAGTGATAATATATTTCGGGAAATCAGCTCACTACAAATTGTGACTGTAAACATTGTACTGTAAATGCTTTGTAGTTCCCCCCCCCAAAAAAAAAAGAATTCTAGAGGAAAATGTAGGAAAAGCTCTTCTAGGTATTGGCCTAGACAAAGAACTTATGAATAAAACCATAATGGCAATCATGGCACCAACAAAAATTAATAAATGAGATTTGGTTAAACTAAAAAGCCTCTGCACAACTAAGGAAATAATCAACAGAGCAAACAGACAACCTACAGAATTGGAGAAAATATTTGCAAGCTATATATCCAATAAAGTGCTAATAACCAGAATCCACAAAGAGCTCAAGCAAATCAGTAAGATAAAAACATACAACCCTAATAAAAGTGGGCAAAAGATATGAACAGGTGCTTCTTGAAAGAATAAAGACAAATGGCCAAAACACATATGAAAAAATGCTCAATGTCACTAATCATCAGGGAAATGCAAATTAAAACCATGAAGAGATATTACCTTACCCAAGTGAGAATGGCCTTTATTAAAAAGTCCAAAAACACTAGATGCTGGCATGGATGCATTGAGAAAGGAATGCTTAAACACTGTTGGGGGAACTGCAAATTAGTTCAATCTCTATAGAAAATAGTATGGTGATCACTCAAAGAACTAAAAGTAGACCTACCATTTGATCCAGCAATTCCACTACTGGGTATTTACCCAAAGGAAAAGAAGTCATTTTGTAAAAAAGACACATGTACTCAAATGTTTATGGCAGCACAATTGACAATTGCAAAGATGTGTAATCAACCCAAGTGCTCATCAATTTATGAGTGGGTTAATAAAATGTGGTATATGTATACCATGGAGAACTACTTAGTCATAAAATAATATGAATTAAGACCTTTTCAACAATCTGGATGGAACTGGAGATCATTCTCCTGAATGAAGTATTGCAAGAACGGAAAAACAAACAACACATGTACCCACTATTAAATTGGAACTGACCCATGAGCAGGCAAGTGCAGAGGGAATAAAACTCAATGGAGAGGAACCAGGGGTTAAGGGCATGAGGGGAGGGGAATAAACTAACATAATGGGTACTGTGAACACTATTTAGGTGACAGGCACAAGCTTAGCCAGGACTCAAGCATTACACAAATGATCCATGTAATGTAAGACATTTGTACCTTTTTAATATTTTAAAAATAAAATAAAATAAAAGCTATCAGCAAAAAATGGTGTCTGACTCTTTATTACAAATGGAAAACTTCCTTGAAAGAAATGAACTGTCTAAATTAATTCAAGAAGACTTAAATATCTGGTTATCACTATTACACTAAAGAAATTGAAATCCTACTTAAATTTTTCCCACAATGAAAATTCTCATCCAGATGGCTTAACTGGTTACTTCTGTTAAAACAGGTAAAGAGAAATATCATCTGTATTAAGCAATTATTTTCAGAAAATAAAAATGTCATCATTTCCTATCTCAAACACATATAAAAAAATATAACAAAAGTGAAGCACCGCCCACAATTCCCTCATGGATACAGATGCAAAAATATCCTTAACAAAATAGTATTGAATAAAATCTAGTTAGTAAGTAAAAGGATAATATGTCATCACTAACCAGGGTTTATTCCAAGAAATCAAAGTTAGTTTAAAATGTTAAAATTAAATAGTGTATGTTCCCCTACTAATAGCATAAGTAGGAAATCATATGATCCTCTCAATATATACAAACATATTTTTTCCCAAATTTCCACATTTATTGCTGTTAAAAAAATACCCTCAGAAATCCAGAAAGGGAAGGAAATTTTCTTAATTTATTAAAGAGGATCTACAACAAGCCCAAGGCTAATGGTATTATATTTTATATTTTATATTTTAAACATTCAGAAGACTGAATGTTTCCCCCTAATTATTCTCCTAAGAAAAATAAGATAGAACACAAGGCTAGGCTGTCCACTCTCTCAGCCTCAAGAGTGTATTTGGTGGTCCCATTGTATAAAATAAAGCAAGAAAATTATTAGAAGTCCTAGAAATTAAAAAGGAAGAAATGTGTCTTTACATTCAGAATACATTCTGGTGTACATAAAATATCCTAGGGAATTCTATTTTATTTTATTTTATTTTTTAGTAATTTAGGTTTTTTTTATTATTTCAGCATATTATGGTGGTACAAATGTTAAGGTTACATATATTGCCCTTTCTCCCACTCCCCCCTCGAGTCAGAGCTTCAAGCATGACCGTCCCCCAGATGGTGCACATGGCACTCATTGTGTATGTATATACCCATCCCTTCCTCCCCCCTCCCATCTGCCCCACACCTGATAAATGTTGTTCCCATGTGTCCACTTAGGTGTTGGTCAGTGAAACCAATTTGCTGGTGAGTACATGTGGTGCCTGTCTATCCATTCTTGGGATACTTCACTTAGTAGAATGGGTTTCAGCTCCATCCAGGAAAATGCAAGAAGTGCTATATCACCATTGCTTCTTATAGCTGAATA
>CAUYRT010051533.1:0-66196 GCA_963574885.1 Lepilemur ruficaudatus | reverse complement strand
CAGCATGAATGCTAGAAGACAGCTGGACAATATCTTCAAAGTGCTGATGGAAAATGTAATAAAAACTATATACCCTGATAAATGGTAATTCAAGAGTAAGGGCAAAATAAAGACATTGGAAAGATATATAGATATAGATATTGATATAGATATAGATATATGGACATAGCAAATAAAAAACACAATGATACATACAAATCCAAATGTATCAGGAATCTTGATAATGTAAATGGTAAAACTCACTTAATAAAGGACTGAAAAATCTCAGGTTGGATTTTATTTTTCCAATATTTTATTTTGAAACAACTATAGATTCACAGGAAGATACGAAGACTGTACAGAAAGGCCCCATGTAACCTTCCTTCAGTTTTTCTCAATGTTTACATCTTATGTAATTACCGTACAATATCAAAACCAGAAAATTGACATAGGTACGATGTGTTACCGTTCTATGTCACATTATCACATGTGTAGATTTGTGTAAATACAACCATGTTCACGATACACAAAGATCTGCCTCATGCTATACCCGCCCTGTTTCTCCCTACCATTCCTAACCCCTGGCAACCACTAATCATTTCTCCATCTCTACAAATGTGTCATTCTGAGAATGTTATATAAATGGAATCATACAATCTGACCTTTTGGGATTGACTTTTTTTTCACTCACGTAATGCCCTTGAGATCCATCCAACTTGTTGCTTGTATCAATAGTTCATTCCTTTTATTGCTGAGTCGTATCCCATGGAATAGATTTACTGTGACTTATGTATCCATTCACCCACTGAAGGACATTTAGATTGTTTCCGCTCTTGAGCTATTCTAAATGAAGCTGCTATGAACAATCTTGTACAGGTTTTTGAAAGACGTAAGTTTTCATTTCTCTGCCATAAATGTCCAGAAATCAATTGCTGGTTTATATGGTAAGTGTAACTTTAGTTTCTTAGGAAACTGCCAGATGGTTTTCTGGAGAGGCTGTAACGTTTTACATTCCCACCAGCAGTGTCTGAGAGATTCAGTTTCTTCGTATCCTTGCCAGCAGCATTCAGCATTGTCACTGTTTTTTATGGGACCTGTTTTAATAGGTGTGTGGTGATATCTTATTATGAATTTGCCTTTCCCTAATGGCTGGTGATGTTGAACATCTTTTCATGTGTTCCTTTTTGTCATGCAATGTCCTCTTTGGTGAAATGTCTATTCATGTCTTTTGCTCATTTTCTAATTGTATTGTTTGGTTTTTGTGCTGTGAGCTATTGAGTTTTGAGAGTTCTTTTTGATTTCTGTAGCTGTATTTCTGTAGTACTGAAATTGAGCAGAATGATTACTCCCAACTTATTCTTCTTTTTAAGAATTGTTTAGGTATTTTAGTTCCTTTATTTTTCTATATAAATTTTACAATAATCTCATCTATATCAAGAAAAAAAACTTTGCAAGGATTTTGATAGAAATTGCTTTAAACCTGTATATCAATTTGAGAAGAATTTACATCTTTACCATGTCTATTCTTCTAATCCATGGACACAGAATATCTCTTCACTTATTTAGCTCTTGGTTTTTTTTTTTTATCAATGTTTTGTAACTTTTGGAATACAAGTCCTATATATATTTTGTCAGATTTATATATAATCATTACATTTTCTGAACAATTATAAATGTCATTATATTTTTTATTTTTATTTTCCATATACTCATTGATAGTCTACAGAAATAATATTGACTTTTGTCTGTTGATCTTGTATTTTGTGATCTCGCTGAACTTATTTAGTCCTAGGCAGTTTTTGGAGATTCCTTGGGATTGTCTATGTAGACTGTGATGTTATCTGCAAAGAGAGACAATTTTATTTCTTCCTTTCTGATATATATACCCCCTTACTCTGTTTCTGGCCTTGTTACAGTGGCTAGAACTTCCAGTACTGTGTTGAATAACAGTGGTTTGTGTCTTTTGTCAAATTTAGGGATTTCCAGCTGTTATTTCTTTCAATACTTTTTCAGTCCCACTCTGCTTCTCCTCTCCGTCTAGAACTCCCATGACATAAATTTACGTCTTTTTTATGGTCTTGCATATCCCTGAGGCTCTGGGGTTTTTTTTCAGTCTATTTTTGTTATTCATATTGAGCAATGTCTATTATTCTATCTTCAGTTTCACCAATCTTTTCACTGTTCTCTGAATTCTGCTGTCCAGCCCATCTCTTGAGTTTTGATTTCAGTTATTGTAAATTTTATGTTCTTTTTTATGTTTTCTATTTCTTTGATGACACTTTTACTTTTCTGAGACTCTCTCTGGTATCTTTTGCATTTGTTCATAATTACTCATTGGAGTATTTTGTAATGTCAAAAATCAGATAATTCTAACATCCATGTCATTTCTGTATTGGGATCTATTGATTGAATTTTCTCATTCAGTTTGAGATATTTGTGATTCTTTGCATGATGAGTAGTTTTTAACTGATCTGGGACATTTGGGGAACTTTCTTTTGAGACTGTAGATCTCATGTCAATCTTGTCCTTTAGCAGGTCTCTGGTAAATGAACAGAGTGTCTCCTCCTTACTCCCAGTTGGGGTTGGAAGTTCAGGCTCTCCACTGAGCCTCCAATGACACCTCGATGGTGAGGCATGCCCCATGAACACCAGATTGGGGAAAGTCTAGCACTCCACAAGGTCTCCACTGACACTGTGGGAGTGGGCGGCCTCATTGCTGCTGAGTAGTGGTGAAAGTCCTGAATTCCTACTAAGTCTCCTCTGTGCCATATTAGTGGAGAGAGACAACAGTGCCTTGGTATTGCTGGTTACAGGTGGCTCCCCACATGATATGCACTAACAATGTAGGGAAGAGGGGCTATTAACATCCAGCAAGGAAAAAAGTCCAGTCTCCTGCTTGACCCTGTCTAATACTACATGGTGCCATGTGACACATGATGACACCAGAATGGTTGGAGCGTCTCATAACAGCCTTGGGAGGCCCTCCACTGGGACTTTTCTGGCAATGGTGGGAGTAAGGATGCAGGGTTTCTGTTTGTTTGTTTTGGGATTTTTGTTTTGTTTTGTTTGTTTGGAGGTCTTGCCCCACCCCGTGATGTTTGGCAGGAGTAGGGCTGTTGTTATCTAAAACTTTCCCATCTTTCTAGGCTGTCTCCTTCCTGGTCTTTGCTAAAAGAGAGCAAGCTTTTCTTGAGGCTTTATTTATCTGTCCACTGGTATTTCCAGGCGTTGGTTTCTTCAGTATCTAGCCTGCAATACAAGTATATGAGGCAAAATGAAAACTGAGGAAGTTCATCACCACATTGTTCTCTGGGTCCTGAGGTCCCCAGCCAGTCTGCTTTCTTCCCACTACATTTCAAAATCTTATCTTTGTTTTATATAGAATTTCCAGAAATGTTACTTACATTTAGTGGGAAGAATGGAAAAAAATACATCTTCCCCATCCTCCCAGAAGCACAAGTCCCCACACTGAATTTTAACAAGCAAAATCTTGCTATTTAAAATATACACCTAAAATTTTAAAAAAACACATAAATGTTGAATGTAAGGACAAACAGTAGCCAAAAGAAAGTAGGCTCAGTAATATGGACATCAAATAAAATGCAACTTAAAGTGGAGATCACTAATAGGAATAGATAAGAATGTTATGTAACAATAAAAGGAAAAGTCTATCTAAAAAGTATAATAGCTATACAAACACAAATGCCCAATGATACTGACTTGAAAAACTAAAGAAAAACTTGACAGAATTTCAAGGCAAAAACTGAAAAATCCACATTCAGAGATGGCACTCATAAACACATTTCCCTCAAAAACTGATTGATCAAGCAGACAAAAATAAAAATTGTAGAGATTTAGAAAAGTGATCCACACAATTACAGCATTGATAAATGGGTATATAGAACCCTGCCTCCAACCATAGAGCATATGCTTTCCGTTTAGTCACACTAAGAGCATGTGATCAAGAAGCACATATTGTCCACATGCTTGGGCATCTCAATCTATTCTAAAGAGTGAATAGAAGACATATCAGTTTATTTGATCCAAAGATAATGGAAAACCTTGGCCTCTTGGCCTAGGGGTATGATTCTTGCTTTGAGTGCCAAAATACAATGAAAATAGCAATCAACAAACAACATACCCTTCAAAATGAGAAAAGAAACTCTTTATGTAAGGGTGGGGACTCAAAAGGAACTCACAGCAGTGGTGGAGAAAGATTTCTTACACAAAGATTAGGATATACAGAAATAAAAAATTTATTTACTTTCCCAAGAAATAGAGAGAGAGAGAGAGAGAGAGAGAGAGAGAGAGAGAGAGAGAGAGAGAGAGAGAGAGAGAGAGAATGGCACAGCAAAAAGAAAGGTGGAAAGTGCCAGAAGGTGAGGAAAAGTGACTTGGTGTTTTTAAAGGGTAAAAATGGCTTTTTTTTCCTTGCTGAAGACTGATAACAGAAGCGGCTGTGGAGTGGCTGTGTTTGCTGTTTTCCGTTTTTTTCTTTTTTCAGTGAGGCTGACTATGAGAGTCCTTGAAATGTAGTTCTGGCAGGAACTGAGGCAGAGAGTTCATACCCCTGTTGTCTGTTTAGGGCTCTTCCAGGCTATGAAACAAACTCTTAGAGATAATGAGTTAGGCTTGAAGACAACGAGTTTAGTCCCAGGTGTTCAATCAAACAAAACAAAGGGCAGTTGTGCTGTGAGTTTTCTCTTCAAAGGGACAATTACGTGCAGAAAGAGTTTATTTCTTTCTGTTTGATAGTTTATTTTCCTCTCTTAGTTAATTAACAAGGCCACATTTCACCTCTTCACATGGGCTTTCGCAAAGCAAAAGTTTTTAACAGACTGTGTGTGTATGTGTGTGTGTGGGTGTATATATATACATATAGTTTCATATTTCTAAACTATATATAATCTTCTGGGAATTAACTTTTTTCACTGAATATTTCCAAGATTTATCAAATTACAGCTATAGTACCTTTATATTGACACTTGTATATTTTATTGTGTGATTATGCCCCAATTTATTTGTCTAATTCCCAATTATGGGCATGGGTGTTTTCTAGGCTTTTGTTGCTATGAACAATGTTATGGACATTTTTATATGTACTTCTTCTGCACAAATGTAACAATTTCTACTGGTATATGCTTAGGAGTAGAATAGCTTATTCATATAAATAGGTCATTCATGGGCTGTGTGAATTTTTAAACTTTTGAAGGTAATGCCTAACTGTATTTCAAAGTGATTACATCAATTTATACTCCCACCATCTTTGGAGCTATATCTATTCCAATATTTTATATTATCAGACTTTGTAATTATTACTAATTAAATATTTCACTTTGGCCTTGTGACTATTCTATAATCATCAACAATGTAGAGCAACACTTCATATATTTGTAGGATTCATGTGATTCTTCTCTGTGGAATGCTTGTTCATAGCTCTTAAGTACTTTTCTGTTGGGTAGTTTACATCCCTCTTTTTGATCTACAGGAGTTCTTTGTATATTTGTTTGTACTAATCCTTCACCATTGATGTGTGTTACAAATACATACTCCCAAGTTGTATCTTGGCTTTCAGTTTCTTGAAAGTATCTTTAAGTGGAAAAAATTTCTTATTTTTAGTAAAATACAATTTATCAATTTATGATTAATTTTTTTGTATCTTATTTAAGATTCTTTCCTTACCAAGGACCTAAAATATTTTCTACTAAGAGTTAACAATTTTTTGTGACAGTTAAGTTCTTTATTCACCTGGAGTTGAATTTTGCATATGGTAGGAGGTAAAGATCCAGTGTCATGTTTTTCCAAGTGGATAACAGTTTTCTGCTGCACTTCCTAGCACAGGACAATTTCCTCCAGCCTCGACTAGCTGGGGAGACTGGTTCCTTCTCCCAAACCAACTGTGAAGTTGCTATAGATGCGAGGAAATTGGGAGCAGCTGAGAAATCATTAACTGGGGAGATAACGGTGTTAGAAAAAAGCCAAAGAGGGGAGGCACCACGTGTGGGAAAACAGGCTGAGAATGAGGTGGTTTTCGTTATATTCTTGCCTTTTCCCCTGGTGTTCCAGATGAACCATTATCTGCTCCATTTTCTGTAAGACAGAACCAGCCCAGTGTGGGCAACCAGCTGTATTATCAGGGCAGCACACAAGCCTAGCTGAAGGAGAGAACAGATTATAACCTGTGCAAACATATCAGGGAGCTGGGTTGTTTGTTTGTTTGTTTGTTTTGAAGATATCCTTTATCATCCCTTGTCACCCTCTTTCCAAATTCTGCCATGCCCCATGGGTGGAATTACTATTCTTGGAAAAGGTAAGTTCTTGTGAATGAGATGGAGGGAGATACCTGAAGGACAGAGTCACCTGGTGAGTGGGCAGCAACTAGAAAAGCCTCATATTAGATAGGTAGTAGCCCCAGTGGCTCCCTAATCTGAGACAGGTGTCCACCCCTAACTCCCTGTCCCCATCTCCCAACCTCTTTCCCCCGGAACACTTTAGTAGCCAAAGTAGCTAATACCGGAAGTGGAAGGGGTTATTAACCTCAGTTGCAGATAAGAATCACCTGGAGAGATTTTAAAAACCTGGATGTACAAGTCACACCCAAACCAATTAAATCCAATTTCTGAGGGTGGGATCCAGTATCAGTGTTTTTTAAAACTCTCCAGGTGATTCTGATATACAGCCAAGGTCAGGAACCACTGTGAGGAATGTAAGCCTACAAGGAAAAATACCATGTTTGCTGAGGAATGCTATGTCTGTAAGAGAGATACAAACTAAATGGCTCTTAAAAAGCAAAAGAGAATTACTGTAGCTATAAATCTAAAAGAAGATCCAGTGAGAAATACTGAGTATGAAAAAAACATAATAATTGAAATAAAGAACTCAATCATGGGTTGAATAGCAGAATGAAAACAGGTGGGTAATGGATTAATATGCTCCAAGGTCAGGTTGAAGAACAACTCAAAACACATGGGGAGTAGAGAGCAAGTGAAAGTACACATAACAAGGTAAGAAAACAGCAGACAGAGGTGTAGAATGAGTTCCAGAAAGAGAGAGAAAAATAAACAAAGAAATGTGTTCTTTTGGAAAAATAATGATCAAGAAATTTCCAGAATTAAAGACCCCTTTTAGGTTGGATGGGATCATAAAGTGCAAACTAGAGTATATAATAATAAAACAATACTTAGACACATTACTGTGAAATTCAGAGACAAAATAACATAAAACCTTCTAGAAAGAAATGGCAGCCCATCCACATAAGAACAATAATCAGATTGATATCAGAGTATCAATAGCAACAGTAGGTATAAGAAAACAACAGAGCAATCACTTATTCAAACTTAGAATGCGTTAACTTCATCAAGTTGATAAAGGGCATCTTCCGAAAAGCCTCATCACAATTAATGGAGAAAACTTAGATGCATTCCCTTTAGAATCAATAACAAGACAAGAATGCCTCTTATTGCTACTGCTTTCAACATAATACTAGAGCTACAGGTTCTCACAATAAAAAAAGGAAAGAGAAGAAAAGGCATAAGGATTGGAAGATACAAGACAAAATTTTCATTGCTTATGAATGATATACAAACCTAAAAGACTCAACAAACGAGAATTCAGAAAAGTTACTGGACACAGCGTTGTAAGCTTCAGCTTGCGAAGATCAGTGAGTCTCCCTATACCAGCAAAATCCAACTAGGTCACAAAATCATGTTTTAGCCCTTAGGGAAATGCAAATTAAAATCACAATGAAGTATGATTATAAACCTCTAAAAATGGCTAAAATACAAAAAATTGACAAGGGCTGGCAAGGATGCAGAGAAGAAAAACAGCAAGAGAAACTGTATCATATCTAAGATTTAGCCTAACGAAAAGAGTGCCTGAGATTTTTATGTAATTATTGTAATACTATTAAAAAACGTAGACCTTACAATCTAAAAAAGTAATATCAGGGTTTGGAAGCCTTAATATTTAAAAAAAAATGCCAGTTAATTTATAAGTTTGATCACTTTTTTTAATTTCTGGAGAGATTTTTTGAAGATCTTAATAAAATCATTCTAGAATTTATATGGAAAAATAAAAGCTCACAAAAAGCTAACTCAATTTTAAAGAAGAAAAGCAAAGAAACTTATTTATTAGGACATGTTAAAAAGCTTTAGTATAAATAATAACACAGCAATGACTGCAAAGTACTGGTCTAAGAACAGATAAAATAACCAACAGATCAGAAATGAAGTTCAAAAACAAACACATCTATATTTGCAAATTTTAAACACAATAAAGGTAGAATTGAAAATCAGTGGAGAAAAATGAATTGCTTAGGGCAGCGATTCTCAAATAACATGTGAACCAGAATCCCCTGGGCAAGGGGCTTGTTAAATGCAGGTTTCTGGGCCTAATCCCCAGAATTTCTGAATCGGTAAGACTGGAGTGGAATGTAAGAATTTGCAAGTTCACAGCTGATGCCCACACTGCTTGTCTGGTTAGCACAGTTTAGTAGATAATATGAGGAAACCTGTCTCACTAAATCTCACACCATACACAATGGTGAAATATAGTTGAATGATAGACACAAAAATAAAAAGAAAAATGATAAAACTAATAGAAGAAAATGCAGGTGGTATTGGTTGAATTGTGTCTCCTAAAAAGATATATTGAATTCTTGTGAATGTGACTTTATTTGGAAATACAGTCTTTGCATATGTAATTAAGTTAAAATTAGGTCATACTTGATTAGGACCGGCACTACCCCAATATGACCAGTGTCCTTATAAGAAGAAAACAGAGAGAGAGAGACAGACACATGTCAAGGGAGGCAGAGATTGGAGTGACGCAACTGCAAGCAAAGGAACGCCAGGGATTGCTGACAGCTCCAGGATCTAAGAGAAAAGCATAGAACGGACTCTCCCCTAAAGCCTTCAGAGAGAGCAAGGCCCCACCAACACCTTGACTTCTAGCCCATGGAACTGTGACAGAATAAATTTCAGCTGTTTAAGCCAGCCAGTTTATGGTATCTTATTACAGCATCCCTTGGAAACAAATACAATGGGAGAATATTTTTGTAATGCTTGGGTAGAGAAGAACTTCTTAAGCAAAACCTCAAAAGCACAGAATTTGAGGTGAAAATTGATGAATTCGGCACCATGAAAATTAAAAGCTTTTGTGCACACGCACACAAAAAACCTATCAGGCATAAAGTTAAATGATGGGGGATATCCTGGGTGTTTTTAAATGTGCGAAGTCTACATGCAGCTGAGGATCACTGCCTGGAATGTGCATTCAACACCTGACAAACATCAAGGGGTCTGGAAATGTGAGAAGCCAAAAGTAAGGAAAGATGCCAAAAACAGAATATGCATTCCTGCTGAGGTTTCAAAAATAATAAATGAATTTTTCTTATATTCATCATCCCTTTGTTGCTTTTTGTGGAGATTCACAACTTGTGAGTTTCTTGCCCTTTAGAAATATTTCCCTAAAGGCATGTGGTTCTCAAAGTGTGGCCCCCAGGCACAGCAGAAGTGTTAGAATCATCTGGAGATTTGTTAGGAAAGTAGTTTCTGGGGCCCACCCCAGACCCAGCAACCTGAGGGTACCACTGAGGAATCTGTTTTGACAAGTTCTCCAGAGGGGTCTGCTGAATGTGCCAGTGGGAGGGTCACTGTCCTCGCGTGCAGATATAACACTACCAAGACCAGTTCATTCAGGTGCTCTCAGGGTCTCCTGCAACCTACACCTTTTATCTAGGATACCAATTAAAGTTATTTTTCAGCTTATTATCTGTCACAATAAGCACTCTTTAAACAGCTACCTTTAGAAATACTTTTAGAGTACTTAGAAGAGAAACAATAAACAACATTTTAAAGAAAACAAAGAGTAAGGTACAATTTGTCCTCTTTTTCATTTGTTCTTAATGACCAGATTTCTAGTTGTTTATCCTTTCTTCCTTTCAGATATTCTAGGACAAAAACCCCATCATTCCTCCCATTGAACTCTCCAGCTCACACGTGATGGTGTTGGTCTTTTGCTTTGGCTTTTCCCAAAGCCCTTCTATTTTTTCTTACCCTTATGTTAATTGACACCCTTGTCTCCTCTATTTTTCCATTATTTGCCTGTTATCTCTTGTTACCATCATTTAATAAAAGAAACAAAAAATTAGGAAGGATCTTACCACAGAATGGACAGTCCTTCCCGAGAAAAGACAGTTGGCACCTACACACACCTAAAACTGAAGGTATTTTAATTATTTGAAAACAGGGGGAAAAATGACACAACATTTTCTTGTTTTGTATGACATAGGATATAATTGTTTCCTTAATGCAAGTGGGTTGCGGCAATATATCAGGCAGTGGATTAGACAGTAGTGATTGAATTTCCAACTTCTTTAGGTCATTTCTTTAGTTTTTTGCCCAGCCACTGTCAAAACTTGAGTTTCAAACAGAAATGTTGATGAAAATGATTGTATCAACACTTGGAAAGCCATCTTAAAGCCATCTCACACAACTTGGAATATTCTAGGTGCCTCAGAGACCTGGGGGTCCCAGCAGTCCTCCTGCCTTTTCCCAGCGTGGTTCAGAACAGACAACGAGGGGACAAGCCTGATATCCCGTTTGAGCAGCTCCTGAAACAGATCTTCAGGGCTCTCCTACGCTCCAACAGCCGGTGGAGTGTGTGTGGCTTGACCAGTACTCTTGCATGATGCAGAGGACTCAGGGAAGCATCTGAGAGGGAATGCAGATCTCCAACATGCAGAAGGATTTTGGGAACCATTGCTCCATCGAGTGAAGGATGCTTTATGTGGCTGCCTCCAAATAACCAGAGGTAAGAACATAAGCTTCCTTCCGTCACGACTTGACATAAATACACATCCATAAGTAGAAATATACTTCTGTCTTCCTCTTCTTCCCACCAGCCTACAGCTGAGAGCCTTGGGCAAAACTCCAGCATGCCTGCCTTTTACATACCACTTCCTATACTACCTTTCCAGAAACTATTTTTCTCAAAGAACCTGAATCTTTTTGCACCGGAATAGTCTAAAGCACCATTTAGACTAAGTTTCTGAATGGAGCTTTAAAGTGGTTTCGTAGCAACATTACAGAATTATCTCCCAAACTGCCTGATAATTGTCATTTTGATCAAAGAGAAACCAGAGAGACATTATCCAGGAACACAGTGAGCTGCAAGAAGAGAATCTTTAAGGCATAATTCCCGGTGCCAGTTCTGAATTTGAAACACCTGAGCCAGCTGCATTATTTCAGACCAGTTCACACCATTTTGAACGGTTTGTGCATCCCTTGGTTTAACAAACAACCCAACATTCTTTGGAGGGAGCCCTGGAAACACAAAGCTTCCTAATTCTCCCTCAGTGGGCAGCTATTTTCTACTTGGTTTGTGCTGCAGGCTCGTAGGGAAAAATCATCACAACTGTAGAAATTACCATTTTTGAGTGCCAGGGTCATGTCGGGTGTTAATTGAGGCCCTCTGGACAATGGCTGTACCTGGACAAAGGCAGGGGAAACAAGGATAGCTGTCCTCAGAACTGTCCAGCTCACAGGCCCCACCCTGCTGCCGAGAGCAGCTCCAAGGAGCTTGGCACCAGGAGGCTGTGGGGAATGAGTTCCTGACCTCCAAAATGGTTTTATTTTAAAATCATTAGGCACTGGTGTCTGGACTTGAAACATCTGACCTGGCTGTGTGCTTCCCAGAGTACTCTTAAAACACTTAGGGTGACCTAAGTGTAAATTAGTGCCTTTCCCCCTACTTACAAGAAGACACAATGAGCTTTTAAGAGCTAATTTTATGACTGTTAAAAAATAGACTATTTTAACACTGAATGCAGGGTCAAGCCTCTAGCACTTTCAGGGTCTAGACAGATGCTAGAACAATGTGGCAGAGCCAGGTGTAAGACAATGCTCTTGGTATGTGACCAAAAAGCTAAGGTCAGTTTCCACCGAGGGCCAGTACCTTGGAATCTGATCATCTTGAGTTCTCAAATAGCCTCCCACTACCATGGTCACCGCTCACTCCAGTTTCTAGAATGCTTGCCATTTTCATTATATCTTTGAACACTCTCTTCAACAGCTTTTCCTTGAGAAGGGAAAGGGGGAGGAAAAGGGTAGAGGTAGATGGTGTGTTGAAAGGGTTAAAATAGTTGCATTTTAACAGAGACAGAACAGCAAATGTAAGGGCAGAAAGGCGATGATTCCTTTCTTCCAATCTTAGGGGTCACAGCCAACACCCCTACAACAAAGACACGATAACAAGAGAAAAGCATAACCAATTTGTGTGATCATGGTTTTATGTGAAACAGGAGCCTTCAGAATAAAGGCCCAAAGACACAAGGGAAGCTGTTCATTTTTATGATTAGGTTCAATGAAGAATGAACCACTGTGCAGAGCTGTGATGGAACAAAAAGGGTATGATCTCATGCTGCTAGACGGAGAGGACAAACCCAGAGAGGCCTGTCTGTTCAGGTTCTTCTTGGCCTCTCTGCACACAGCATTCCTTCCTGTTAGGTACAGGGCAAGGAATGAGGGTCTTAAGACCTACAGTCAAATAAGGTAGTTCAGAAAATTTCTTGAGGGCCAATTCTTACACAGAAAGGTGGGAGAAGGTTAGAGTGATATTCTCAGGTTTTGTGGCTGGCTTTGGGGAAAGGAAGTTCTGGTTTTTAGGACCTGCCTGGGAGAAGAGGGATTCTAGTTTCTATGGCTTGCCTGGGGGGGAGGGGAGGAGGGTGGTGGCATGAATGAGGGACAAGAGACAGGAGAGCAAGAGAAGGTCAGAGAAAGAAACTTTTCTTCTGAGGCTGCTTCTGAAGCCTTCACTTTGGGGTGTCTTTTTCTGAGCCCTAATATGACCCCCAGTTTTGCTGTAATGGAATGATTTTAGGCATAGATCGCTGGTGCTGGGGGAGTAGATGCTTCTACGGGGAACACACTTGGGGCATGTTTATATGCTGCCCTAAATTCTCAGCATCATCACCGGTTGCCCTCTCTGCTTAAGCTGCTTCCAGAGTGTGGTTGGGAGGAAATAGGTTTGACAGTGTTTCTCAAACTTAGGCATGGGCAAAAGTCACCTTGGGGGGCTTGTGAAAATGCAAATTCCTGGTGCCTACCTGAAGAGATGTGATTCAGCGGGATCTGGGTAGGGCCTATGATTTGCATTTCCAACAGGTTTGGAGGATTCTTGTCCATGGGCCACACTGAGGAGCCCTTTGCAGGGGACTTAGGAAATTGCTTACAACTAGATGACTTGGAGCCACCGCTTTGATGAGCTCCCCTGGCTCTCTCCCCCTCTCCTGTTTCTTCTGTCCTCCCTTGGCTAGAATCTCAAAAGTTTAATTCCAGACAGTTGGAGAAGAGGGAGGGAGGGAGGGAGGGAAGAAAGGAGGGAAGGAAAGCGCCACGTTCCATTCTGAAATGCTGCAGCTCATTAGCAACTGCCACTGGAGGGAGGAGAGGGCCCAGCTGAGACCTGTCAACAGAACAACCAAGGTCAGGGGTCACTTCTTTGTGGGATGCTTGTTACTACCAGTGGCTCCTTCCAGAAAGATTAGGCTCTTCATATTCAAAAATATTTTAAGCCTTCTTTCAAAAAATCAAAACTGTTGGCAGGCCAGAGATAAGGCAGAATGTCTTCTTGTTTTTAAGAAGTCATCATGTTCTCATATGGACCAGAGAACCAGGAAAGAGGAAACTTGTTTCTAGGAAACTCCTTCAAACAACAAAATAATGGGTTGAATTCAGGACTGTAGGATCCCAGGCCTGAGCTGTGGGGAGGCACAGTTTCTGCCTTGGTGAGTGGCTGTCGGCTAGGAAAGAAAGCTCCTGTTAAATAAAATGTGTGTGTGTGTGTGCGCACTTGTGTGTGTGTTTATGTTGCCCGTGACTAACTTCCCAAGCCACAGGAACCTCCATTACAATATCCTCAGAATCCTGCCGATGCCTACACAGAGTTTGGCACACAACAGGAGCTCATTAAATATTGGCCCATTTGCCATTAGCTGACATATTCAGGGCTGAATGACCTCCTGAGAAAGATGTTCATCTAAGAAGGCCACCTGATACTACTCCCTCCATGGGTGTTCCTGAGAGAAGTTCATGGAGCCTCTGTCTGAACATCCCCAGAGACACAGATCTTCCTACTTCACAAGGAGGCCCACCTTGTAGAACATTCTTGGATGCATTAAACTGAAAGCCCAGGTCCTCCTGTGCAAGAATTAGGTTAAGTGCCCTCTTTAGTCCATAAGAAAACCCTTTCATAGTTTTAACACATTGACTGCCACACTAGAAAAAAAAAATGTTTCCTTAGGGCCATGGTGTTTTATTATGATAATAGAATAAAAACTTCAAAAACAAAATGATCCTTTCTACTTTAATGAAAAATGTGTTATTTTTTATTGTTTTCTGTGTGTGAGTTACATGCAACTTGAAAAATAGCTCACATGGTTCCCAAGGTAAAAAGATGTGTGAGTTACATAGGCTTCATAAAGCACTGGGCTCAAAACTAGCGTGAGTTAACTACAACTCACATGGGCAGTTAATGTGTTAAGGTGTTTGCCCCTTCCCCAAGCCTTCCTTGCCCAGTTCCTAAATCTAGGACACATTTTCCAGTCCTCTCCCCTTCATGGTTTCTCCCTTTTGAAGCCCTTTTCCTACCATTTGGCCCCTGAGATAAGCACCAAGGGCTCACAGAATTGCAGAACATCATAGCAACACAGGTCCACTCGCTTGTTTTGCAGTCAAGTAACAGACAAGGGTGCTGGGATGTCCAGCCCATAGTCACAGGCCTATGGCAAGGCTGGCTCCTAGCTCCAGGTCCAGTTTCCCCCCATATTCTGCCCCTCTGCCAGGGGCCTGACTCATGCACTGCAAGAGGGTTGTCCACAGCCTGGTTTTAGACACCAGCTTTCTGTAACAGGGCTCTCAAAGGCATTAAACTTTTAATGACCTAATTTTCCTGTTGACTCAATTGACCCTCACCCTCCTGACACCAAAGCTCCTAAGATATTTTCCATATGAACTGTTTTGCAAGGTTGATTTCTGTAGCCTACAATTATCTCCATTCAATTTTGTCCATTTGTCCAGCCTGTTAATGCCATTTTAAACCCTAAATCTGCTGTCCAATGATACACCCTGGCTGTGGCTTCTGAAGGAGGGAGAAATCCTAAGTGTCTCCATTGCAGGAGCTGAATTTTATATATATATAAAACAACTGGAAATGTCAATGAGTTTTCCTTTTGAAACAATGGTGGATGAATGGACTCCCTTTCTTTTGGTCCAGCAAGCATGTCTTCCTTGAGGGAGCCCCTTTTCCTCTCCCAAGTAGTTCAGGGGCACCGCAAATCACAAGCCTCTACTCTGCTCAGGCTAGGTCAACCTGTGCCCCCTCTTCCAGGAACCTGGATTTTGAGTGGAGATACACAAGACAGAAGGTGGCTGGAACTGAGTCATGCCTGTAGCTAATCCTGAGAGGAAGGGTATTCCTCAGTTAGCAGCCCCAACATGAATGGTTACACCTGTAATGACCAGCAACTGAGACCCATCTGTCCTGGGCTTGATGGTATGGTTTTTCCTCTAATTCTGCAACCTCCCTGTGTAAACTTGGCTAAGCTGGAACTCTGTTTTACAGAATCCCCTTCCCTATATGTTTTCAAGTCAGACTTGACAAAAAGAAGAACTTGTACAGATATGAGAACTGAAAGTGACTCAGCAACCATTATTTTCTGCAAGTCCTCATGGTTAGATGCTGCAAGAGACACGTGCAGAAGTGCCAGCAGGTTCTGGTTGGTCTTCTCTCTGCCATGCTCTGCAATCAGGGGTCTCCTCTAACCACCAGTCTGGTGGACCAACAGCAAGTGCAGCCCCAGACAAAGTGGTGGTAACGCTCCATAGACTTCTCCACCTGCCCTTCTTCCTGGTTCCTCTCCGGCTCTGAGTGTGCCTGGCTCCCTGATACTCCTGCAAGCTTCAACTTGTCTACCTTCCTCAGTGCTTCAAGAGGCCTGGTTAGTGACTTTTCTCTGAATCTCTTACTGCTCTCTTCCCCAGCTCCTTCTGCACTTGTGTGAGGTCTAATTCCTACTATACCCCTTATTCCATAATAATCATTGCAACCCTCTCCCTTGATTGAATCCTAACTACCACACTGCCCAGTGTCTCCCCAACACATCCCTCTTCTTGCTATCTTTCATCACATTTGCCTGTTGTTTGCAACCAAATAGTCCTGGTTGGGGATTATTAACACTATGATTCAAGTAGGCATGGTTAACATGAGCCACAGTTGGCTGGGCTGGACTGGGCATCCCACCATCAGTGATTTAGTGGGAAAATTGATTTCAAGTTGTAAAGAACAAATAAAATTGTGGATTGCCTGTGTGAGCCCCTGTGTGAACTTGAGTATGGAGTTTCTAATTAAAGTTGGGAAGCAGTATTTCTAATGTCCTCTCATAGTTATGGCCCCATTGCATGGGAGAAGTAAGGAATGAGGAGGAACCACAGATGAAGTATTCACTTCCTAAGGGAGAGAAGGTCTTTTGACACTCCTTCAGGAAGTTAGTCCCTGCTTCTCGATGAAAAGAAATAGCTTTTCTCAATAGGCAAGAGTCAATCAAGAATAACTTGCAGGTTTGGCTGGACCCCAGCAGAAGATTTCACTCAAGTAAGAGAAATCACACACTCACCCATGGGAGAGAGAAGAAGGTGTTCCTCATTTCATGGCCCCAACATGGATGGTTACACCTGGAATGACCATCAACCAGTGAAGACCAGCTCTTCATGTAGGTACCACACAAGCAATATTGTTTAAGGGGCACTCATAAGACACCCCAGCGATCTCCCAATATACTGGAAATACCTTCAGTAGATGCACTCATTCAGATTTAGTACTGAGATCATGGTGGCAAGGGTATTTCCCCCAGAGGTTAGAATGACACCAAAGGGGCCACACCTCTGCTAGGAGTCACTTCATGCTAAAACTGTGAAGGAAAAACAACTATTCTCCAGGCTACCTCTCCTTTATCTTTCTTACTATCCCATCCAGAGCCTTTGATAGTGTAACAAAAAATGATGCTTCATCCAAGGCAAAGCTCTTCTAACAGAGAGACTTCAGGTGCTGAGAGCAGCTAAAGGAAGCATCCAGGCCTTCCCCTCTGGTGGCTTACATGCTATTCCCACTGAACTCATTTTCCTACAGGGGGTCTGATGGTTGAGGAGTTCTGACATTTCTCTACAAAGACACCAATGGTCCTGTCTTTTCTCTATCCTCCATGCACGGTCATTTTAAGGGACAGAAACCTAACTGAAGGCACATCAAGGAAAAATGCAATATATCAATTCAGAGAACTCAAAAGTTCAGAGGTGAGTCTGACTTCCAGACTGGCTAGATCCAGGTTTCAAGGAGGCTCCAGTTTCTCTCCCTTTCTCCCCATCTCTCCACCCTGTTTCCATTTGGGGTGAATTCCTTCTCCTCCACTCTTTCTCCCAGATGGCAAAGATGGCTCTGGAATCTTCTTTGGAGGCCCTCACAGTGCATCTCAGAGAAGTGAGAGGCCCTTTGTCTCCCATGGTCCACATCAACCCCAGAAAACATCTCTGATTGGCTGGGTTATATTGTCCATATTCTGACTGGCTAGTTTGAAATTATGTTCCCACCCCTAGGTTGACAAGCCCCTCCAGCAGCAAGTGGCACAGGGGAGGGACAAGTGCCGAAAGGGAGGACCTGAGACAGACAGAACAAAAAGAGACAAACTCTGTGACCAGGGAGACTGGGCTGTTTTGGAACAAGAGTGTCATCATTTGTTTTTCTTATTAGCTGTAAAGTTTAGGATTGGTCAATCAGTGTATACCAGAGGCTCCAGACATTTGTTTTGTGTCAAAGCTATGGGCATTTGAAGAATTCCAGTGAAACAGCACAGCTTTCAGCCTTCCTGGCTTTGACCATAATTAAAAACTGACCAGTGGAAGTCTTTTAAAATAACTTACATTCATTGTGGGATTATTCATCATAAGAGGATTACCAAGTACAAACTTGTCTAATCTATCAAGAGTAAACCTGCTTATCAATATCCACCTCACTCCCTCCCCCCACACACACACTTATTTCTTTGGGATAGGGACAGAAGGCCACCGTACTTTTGCCTTTGTAACAATGCAATGTTGCCTTGAGACTATAGATAATCCATCTTTTCCTGGCAGCAACCTAGGCATCACCATGGACTGAATCCTTCTCAGGACTCTTCTCAGAGTGAGGTCCAAAATCTGCGGTCAGTCTAAGATGTGGCTTTCAAGTGTTCTGAGAGCAGAGAGACAGCAGTCACTGCTGAAGTGGACGCAAGTGCCTCTGAGCCATGACACCTCAAGGCTTACTAGTCTAGTGGGAAGTGTCCTTTCTGGGATTGGTTTCCCTAGGGGTGTTGCTGTCCCCACCCTTGCTCTATGCAAATAAGCGAACCCAAAATTGTTGATGCAATATTTAATGCATATGCTGGCCCTGCCACCTCAACTATTTGCCTGTAGGTTTTATGGATTAGACAGCCCTATTATGTTGATGCTAATAAGATGCGGTGTCCCTCATGTGGCCGTAGGCAGCTTCAAGTATTAATCTTGATATGATGCTGTGGCCAGGACTGGAGCCAGGGTCATTGTCCATATACTCACAAACTACAGCTTGCTTTCTGTGACATTAAGCTCTGGGTAAATTCAGCTTCCAAACAGACAGATTCAGGACTTTTAGGACAGTGAAAATACTCTGTATGATACTATAATGACAGATGCATGTCATCATACATTTGTCCAAACCCATAGACTGTACAACACCAAGAGTGAATTCTAACATAAACTGTGGATTTTGGATGATCATGATGTGTCAATGTAGTTTCATCGACTGTAGCAAATATACCACTCTGGTGGAGGATGTTGATAATGGGAGAGGCCATGCATGTGTAGGGGTAGAGGGTATAATCTCTACACTTCCCTCTCAATTTTGCTGTGAACCTTAAACTGCTCTAAAAAAAATATAAAGTTTAAAAAAAAAAAAAAAACCTTAGTAGTTTAAAACAATAACTTTTTTGTTATTGCCTACCACTCTCTGGGCCAGCTGGGTAGTTATGCTGATCTGGGCTAGGTCAACTGATCATGCACCTGCCATCAACTGTGCGCTGGCAGTGACTTTGGCAGTGATCTTGGCTTGATCTCTCACCTGCCTGGGGCCTGGCCCCATTCTCTGTTCTCTCATCCTCCAGCTGGCTGGCCTGGGCTTGTTCACACGGTGGTGGCAGGCTTCCAATAGTGAGAGTACAGGTGCACCAAGCTTCTTGAGGCTTAGGCTAGACCTGGCATGCCATCCCTTCCACTACACTCGATTGACCAAAACAAGTCCCAGGTCAGCCTAGCTTCAAGGGGAGAGAAAGAGACTCCACCCCTTGATGGATGAGCTGCCTAGTTACATTGCAAAGGGTGTGGTAGAGAGTAGGGGCCATTTCTACAAACAACTTGCCACAGAAGTTTAGGATGTGTAGGTGTTTAGGATATGTAGAATGTTGTTGAAGACACACTTGGAGGGCAGAGTCATTGTAAGGAAAGGCTACACTGGTCTATCTCTCGCAGTCTTTCCTCTCATTTGCTGGCAACAGGCTGGCTGGGTAACAGTCTTGGAGTTTGTTTTTTTTGTTTTTTGTGTGTTTGTTTGTTTTTCTGCATAGGTATGTCCTAAGGTCTTGATTTGGGAAGAGAGAAATCTCTACTTTGGCCTCAAATATCATCCAACATTTTTTCTACCCAATACCAGAGAGTTCTGGATTTGGTGGACTATTGGGTCTTTCCCAGCCATTGATAATGTGAATACTTTAGTTTTTGTTTGTTCCATTGCCTCCCACCATCAAAACCCAGATGGGAGGGGGATGATAGTTGGGCCCCTACCCCCAGATGTCATTAAAACTGTTTATCAGCCAGGCATGGTGGCTCATGCTTGTAATGCCAGCACTCTGGGAGGCCGAGGTAGGAGGATCACTTGAGCTCAGGAATTCGAAACCAGCCTGAGGAAGAGCAGAACCCCGTCTCTACTAAAAATAGAAAAATTAGCCAGGAATTGTGGTATACCCCTGTAGTCTCAGCTACTTGGAGGCTGAGGCAGGAGGATCTCTTCAGCCCAGGAGTTTGAGGTTGCTGTGAGCTAGGCTGAGGCCACTGCACTCCACCCCAAGGACCACATCTCACTTGGCTACTGTATTCCCAATACTTAGCACAGAGTGGTTGCCCAGCAAATATACATTAACTAATAAACACATTTGGCCAGAAATACATCCTCCAACTTTGTTTTCTCTCTTAATAGTGACATGTTGACAAACATCAGAGGCAAAGTGTTCCCCTCAGCCCACTGGAAATCAAAGCCGTACCTTGCTTCTGCCAGAAATTTCTGCAACACTTCCCTTGCCAGAGAACCCCACGTGGGAGTTTTCTCACAAAGCAATAAATAACAATTTACACCCAGTTTCCACAGGCACATTTCATTTTATTGGCTAAATATAAATGGGTAACCACAGGCTTCTTCCAGGAACATCATGCTGGATCTTTGCATCTTGCCTGCATTGGGCTGTACTAGCCTGTCCTCCTGTTATTGTTCCCCAGAAATGGCCCCCAGTGACAGACCATCCAAAGTCCTGGGGTGAAGAAGGACTGGTTCTGTCAATTGTCAACTTGTGGCTGCTTTATCTCATCCAGCAGATAACATCATTCCTTAGACAGAGAAGAGTTATGTCTCAGAGGATCCCTTAGGGATGGTTCAAATTCCAAGTCCCCAGAAATGAGGCAGAGCAGGAGATTAGCATTGCCCGTGAGACAACACTGCTACACAGTGAAGGGTGAACTCCTGCAGCTTTGGTGACTATTCCTCCACTGTCACCTCCTAAGAAACACCTACTTCATCTTTCAAGTTTCAGCTTTGGAGAGTTCTCCTTAGGGAAGCTCCCCATGGCCAGCCCTTTCCCCACGTGGGGAAGCACTGTGTCCACCCCTTTGCCCACAACCTTCGCATATGACCCTAGAATTGGTGGTGGTGTGTGTTTATCTCCCCCACCATACTTTAAGAATATTGTGAGCAGAAACCATGTGTGATTCACCTTTGGACTTCCAGAGCCTAATACATAGCAGACCCTCCATAAAAATGTTCTAAATGAATGAATGAATATCCTGCCTCATGTTCTGTGTCTCCAATATATTGTTTAGTTGTCATTGCAAGTCTACAAACAGGAATGGTTATCCCCATAATATAGAAGGAAAAAACTGAGATCAAAGATATAAAGCAATTTGCACAAGTTCACTCAGCAAGGAGGTGGCAGAGCCAGGATTTGAATCCTGAGAAATCTGACTTCAAATCCCATCCCTCAAGACATCTTCAAGCCAATCAAAAGTTGGTTAGCCCCAAATTCTGCGCAGTAGACAGTTACCTTCTCAGACAGTATTACTCTGCTGTGGGATCACCAGAAAATCTGTTAGCAAAGCTGGAAAGAAGAAAGGAAGGTGTGGGGTGGTTATGGATGGGTGGGAAGCAGGACTAAGTTCCTTCACTACTTGTAAGTGTTAAAATGCAAATCTGTAGGGGGCCTAAAAGTCAAGTTAATTATTAAAGTGCATCCAGTCACAATGACCAGTCTTACTCCCACAAAAACATAGTCCTTCTATATAGTCTACAAAGCCTATGACATCTTGAGCGGGAGCCAACATTTTGAGCAATAACAGCAAGACCTAGTGCAGGTGAAGCAGACCCCTACCACTTCTCCCTCCCTAGCCTGGGGCCGACATCTCTAATTGATCACAGCCCTGACCTTGGACAAGGCCTCAAAATCCTTCTCAACAGAGGGCTGTAGGCAGACTTTGCTCTCTTGGTAGAATATAATGCCAGACAAAATCTCCCTGCCGTTCCTGACAGTGAAACACACGTTGCCTTAGGAACTAGGGTATCTGTGTTCTAGCCCCTACTTTCCTGTTTAATGGCTGCATGATGAGAGACAAATACCTTTTCTGGCATCATTGTTTTCATGAACAAAATGGAGTTTATAATATCAGTACCAAAATTGATTCAGGGAGGCAGATGGCCCCAAACTGTAAGAAATGACAATGGATGCAAAGTTGAAAGAGTCTATAGAATCCTGGAAAGTGAAACAGACATCATTTGAATAAAAATGTTGACTAGAAAGTTGATGATGGCATTAAACCTATGAAAGTAAAAAGGATTAGAAGAAGTATCAACCAAAAACACAGGCAGGGGAAAAAACTGCTACAGAAGTAGAAGTTGTAGGGAGCCCCAAGCCAAGAATCAACAGACACAGGGAGGGAGGGAGGGAGGGCTCTTAGTGTCCGGATCATTGGCCAGTGTGATTATTTGGCTGGTGTATTCCTTTGCTAGGGCTGCTGTAACACAGTAATTGGGGGATTAAATAGCAGACTTCTTTGTCTCTCCATTCTGGAGACTAGAAGTTCAAGATCAAGATTCCTTCTGGGGGCTATGAGGATCAATCTGTTCCATGTTTCATTCCTGGCTTCTGGCAGTGTGTGGCAATCTTTGGCACTCCTTGGCGTGCAGAAGCATCACCCTGATCTCTGCCTGTATCTTCACGTGGTGTTCTCTGGTGGTGTGTAGCAGTCTTTGGCACTCCTTGGCATGTAGAAGCATCACCATGATCTCTGCCTGCATCTTCACGTGGTGTTCTTCATCTGTGTGTGTCAGTGTCCAAACTTCCCCTTTTTATAAGGACATCAGTCATATTGGATTTAGACCCACCTTAATGACCTCATCTTCACTTGATTACATCTGCAAAGACCCTATTTCCAAATCAGGTCACCTTCAAGAAACTAGAGGTTAGGACTTCAACGTATGAATCTGGGGGAACACAATTCAACCCATAATAGGGGCTGTTGTCAGAGCTACATAAGTAGTTGGGCCCCCCTTTTCCTCTGCCTGCACTAAGCTGCAGGAACAGGGCACCTACCCCTGCCCCAGCACAGGAATTGTACACGACAGCTGGAGAACACAAAGTCCCAGGTAGCTACTGACCCCTCAGAGGAATCAGAGACCCCCACTCCCATGAAACAAACTTTTGGCAGGCCCCACCCAAAAATGAGTCCTACCCCCCCCCCTTAATCATAGGAATAATTTTAGAAAATTAAAACCAGCCATTAATACTAATAATAATACTAATAATAATGAATCAAGACCAGCAGGGATTATTCAAGGCATGCAATGATGCTTCAACAACTGAAAATTTATTAATGTCATTATATAACATACTAAGGGTGGGAGATGGAGTCTATAAATATCTCAGTAGATGCATGTGATCAATTGCACTCTTCTTCCCAGTTTTTTATCTTTCTCTGTATCTACCCTTTTTGCTATGGGACTCTGAGTTCCTTCCTCAAGAGGCAGAGTAACCTCCCCCATCTTCATTGTTATTGGGCTTGGCCATGTAACTGGCTTTGGCCAGTGGAAATAGGAACTGGAAGTGTCAGTGTGGCAGTTCCAAGCCTAGGCTTTATGAGATATAATCTGTTTTCACCTGTCCCCTTCTTGCACTTCTGCCATCCCCATAAGAAGAACCTATCCTGTCTCAACCACTGGTCCAAGGAGGATGAGAGGCATTTGGAACAGTCCTGGATTCAACCAATGGCTTAGAGCCAAGCCCTAGTCAAGCTAGATTAGCTGAAACCTAACCATACCACGAAAGTATAAATGGGAAAAATAATTGTCACATGAATGATAGGGATGGTTGTTACACAATATTATGGTCGCAATAGTTGACTGATACAATGCACAAAAGGTATTTGGTAAAATTCAACACCCATCTCTAATTTAAAACACACCCACACACACTGTCACACAACTACTTGCAAACTGTGGTTGGTTAACAGGAAAATATTTCCTTAATCAAATAAAAAAAAAGTCTCTACAAGAAACCTGAAGCAAGCATCATACTGAAAAAAAAAAAAAATTAGAACTGGTCACATAAAAAAAGTCAGAAACAAGACTAAGATGCAAACTTTCAGGGTTATATTTCTCAGTAATATGCGCTAGACAATGAATAAAACAATAAAAAATAAGGTGTAAATATTGGAAGAAAAGAGGCAAAAACGTCTTTTGTTTGCAACAAGATGATCGTCTGTCTAAAAAATACAACTCAACCAACAAAGCAGAGCCTGGACAAACTTGGATGCAGGTGGTTTATTTTGGAGGTGATGCCAGGGAGCAGGACTTGGGGAGGTAAACGATATGTAAAGGAGGGAGGAAAAGCCACATAAAGTGATCTTGTGGCCAATGGGGCTCCATTCCACCAGGACCCTGACACATGCAGAAATCTCCCAGAACTGTCTGCCCAAAGAACAGGAGGTAGGAACATTTATCCCTCAGTTTCTGATCCCTGCTGGTCAGAGGTTACTCCAGGGCCCTTGACTCCCCCAAACATCTGGGTAGTGCTTGCCCATGGGATAAGGAGCTTCCAAGGCTCTGTGGAAAGTCAGCATGGATAAGCATTTTAGGAAATGTTCCTGAGGGCCTGCAATACAGCCCAGAGAAGTTTGCACGGGGCCTGGGAACAGGAATTAAGGCTGTCAGAGTATGCACAGGAGCCTCTGCCCTAGGGAGGCCCTGGGGAACAGGGCTCAGGCAGCTGGGGAAACAGTGAAGAAAGAGGATGTTTGGGAGAAAGAAGCAGAGAGAAGGATGAGCCCCCAGAAAAGAAGGTCCACTAGGACCGCCTCTGGACCGTCCTTCTGCTGACTCTGGACCCCCGAGGCCTAAGCATTTGGCCAAAATTCCTACCTTCTTCTCTTCTGACTCCTACCTCACCTTGCAATCCAGCAAGAGCTTGGTCTGGTGTAGAAAGGTAGCCCTTGCTTTTGGGCACAGGTATCACAAAATCAGAGGCCTCCTCTGAAAACTTCAAACTGTGTTTTGGTTTATTGGCAAAGATAACTGGAGTCCCCTTGCAGCCAACATAAACTAAGAGCAAGCCCTCCTGGGTGGAAAGCCTGTCCCCACACCCCCAAGCCCAGTCTCTGTAGTTCTCATGCAGTCTCTCCAAGAGAAAGGTCTTGGGCAGAGAGTCCTGTGTTCCAGTCCCAGCTGCGGACGGTCTCTTGGCTTAATGACCTCAGGATAGTCACTAAGCCTCTCTTGGCTACAGTTTCCCAGCTGTGTAGTGAAACTAATACTATTCAGACTCCTCCCTATCCCTCAGGGCTTGTGCAAAGGCACACAGTCCTGGAGTTTGGAAGCAAAGTTCACAGGAGGGATCCTCAGTTTATATGCTGTGTGGGCACCTTTTTCAATTCCCAAAACATTGGCTGGTGCCCACCTTATGTTAGTTAGATGCTAGGCATCATGGGAATTTCAAAATGCCAAGACCACCCAACCAGGAGCAGTCACCTCCCCTCTTTTCATCTAAACAATTACCCGTATCTCACCCCACCTTCACCCTCCCATCCTTGCTTCTAGCTCTAACCTGCTTGTGTGACTCTATCCTTCACTGTCCCCACCGCAGGATGTATCTCTCTGCCTTTCTTCCCATCAGTGTCTCACTCTGTAGTGGCTTTTACCTCTTACCTCTCAGTTCTCTCGTATTTTTCTCATTCTGGAGTAAAGCCATTTTTATCTTTTCTTTGTCAAGTATCTCCCCAGAATTTTCAATCAAGCCATGCTTTCAGTTCTTAACTCGATCTGGACCAGGAGATGGCAAATTTTTTCTGTAAGGGGTCAGACAGTGAATACTTTAGGCTTTGCAGGCCATATGGTCTCTATCACAGCTACTCAACTCTGTCATTGCTGTGCAAAGGGAAACTTCAAGAGGAATGGCTTTATGATTTATGCTTTCATAAAACATCACTCTAGCTGTCATGTCAAGAGCAGAAAGCAGGGAATAAAAGGCAGAAACAAGGACCCCAAAGGAGGATGCTCTTGCAGGTGAGAGAAGATGGTGGCTTGGACCAGGTGATAGTAGTGGAACAGGTGAGAAGAGATTGAATACTAGATAAATTTCAAAGGTAGAACCAACAGGATTTCTTGAAATGTTGGATATCAGAAAGAAAAGAGTCAAGAATTCCATCGTCATCCTTGCATTGAGATTTAAATGATAATATTAAGACATTTGATCTTGGAAACCTCAGGAATGTCAGAGTGAAGAGCTTGGCATACTCTTCCCACAGCAAAACAATAACTCAAGTGGCAAAATGATTTTTCAAAACCTCATTTATAATCTCCAAAATTGTCCTAAAGGTAGATACAAGACGGAGAAACATTCATTCAAGAAAATCTACTAATCTCAGCAAGGACAGCAAGAATCTGTGGTATTTGAACCATAAAGACAGAGGCCCCTTTTCCTCCAGTTCCCAGTCTAAGGCTACAGTTTCACCCTGGGAGGAGCAGGGCTGCAGTGTTTCTCATGCCCTTCCAGCCCCAAGTTGCAGAACTTCTATTCTGGGTAGACGTGGATGAAAGGACTGAGGTCTCCTTCCCCCACCCAGCCCCTACTTGTATGGAAGCTCTAGCCTGGGTGTGGAAGGCTGAACACACAGAGGATCCAATTGTCTCTGCCCCAGATCTCTCATCAAGTTCATCAAGTAGAGGTTTCATGCTGGTAGGGAGAGGCTGAGCAGGTACGAGGTTAAAATTCCTCCCAATACTTGCTTGCAGAGCAAGGGTGTCACTCTAGGAGAAATTATCCACTGTCCCCACTTCAAGTCCTGTGCAGTGGTGCAGAGGTTCTTCCCAGGGGAAGTGCTGGGTCATAAGGATAAGAGCTCCACAATACTCTGAAGAGATTGATTTTATTTGGAACTGAATGTGGAAAATTCCATGCCTAAGGGTATTGTTGAAAACAAGGAGACCTTGGTGAAGGGTAATTGAAAGGATGCTGGTAGCTCCATGATTCTTACAGCAATAGTATTAGTGCAATGGCAGAGTGGCCAGAAATTCAATGGAAAGGAACAGCGTAAAAGACAACCGAGAAGAACCCTCTTGGGATTACAGCCATCTCTGGGGGTCAAGAAGATTGTGCACATGCATTAGTTGTGCACTCAGGAGCAATCAAAACTGGAGATTGGTTTTACTTGTAAGACTTGTAAGCATTCTCCAAGCCACACTCAGATTCATCAACAAAGGGCATAAGCCTCATAGGCACAGGGAATTTAAGCACAACCTCTGATGAAACACTGGCTAAACAATAAGCTACTATGACCCAGGGGAACTCCTAGGAAAACAGGCTTAAAAATGAAACCACACACATCCCTGGAAGTCTGGACAACTGTATATAAGCCCAAGGCTACATCCTTTTAGGAGTTAACAGAAAAGGAATTTCCAAGCTAGTCCCTGGCTGAATATGGGGCAAAACATAAACTCCCTGGACTGTGATAGTAGTCTCCAACCTATACACACAGCCTCTCAAAAGAGAGGAGAGGAGAGCTAAGAATCAAACAGGCTAAGGGAGTGTAAGCATACCATTTGACCAATAAGTCGCTTATATGGATTCAAGGGTAACTCCTAGGTTGCTGAAATAAAAAACAAAAACAAGAAAACCAAATATGAACAGAGACATCATGGGCTGCACACTGCAAGGGAAATAGACTTCACAAAGTTAGCTCAGCCAAGTTACCAAAAAAATAAACTAACTACCAAGCAAACAATAACATCAACCCCAGGGTGAGGGGGAGAGGAGATCAGTATCCAGAGTTGCTATATTTTCTAAAATGTCCATTTTTTAATAAAATAATTATGAGCTATGCAAAGAAGCAGGGAAGCATGGCCTATACTCAGGGGAGAAAGTGGCAAAAAATAGAAATTACCTTTGAAAAAGCCCAGACAATAGACATAGAAGGCAAGGGCTTCAAAATAGCTATTATAAATATGTTAAAACAGCTAAAGAAGGCTATATCTAAAGAACAAAGGAAGTTATGATGAAAAATGCCTCATCAAATAGAAAACATTAAAAAAATAAAAATTTTAAAAGAACCAAATGGAAATTATTGAGGTGAAAATTACAATGACCAAAATGAGAAATTCACTAGAGAGGCTCAACATTAGATTTAAGTTGGCAAAACTAAGAATTAATGACCTTGAAGCTACATCAATAGACACTGTGAAATCTGGAGAAGAGAGGGGGAAAAAAAGAATAAAGAAAGATAAGCAGAACCTCGAATAAATATGGAACACTGTTAAGTTCACCTACATACTTGTAATGGTAGTACCAGAATGATAATAAAGAGAAAACATCATGAAAAAAATATTCAAATAAATAATAGCTGAATACTTCCCAAATTTGATGAAAGACTTTAATCTACACATCCAAGAAGCTCAATGAACTCCATGTAGGATAAACCTCAAGAGATCCATATCCAGATATGTCATAGTTGAAATGTTGTGAAACAAATACAAAGAGAAAATCTCAAAAGCAATATGAGAAAAAAACTCATCATATGCAAGGGAATTCCAATAAGATTAACATTTTACTTCTCATCAGAAACAATGAAGGCCAGATGGCAGTGGGACACATATTCAAAGTGCTGAAAGTAAATTAAAAAAAAATTGTCAACCAAGAATTTTTTTTTTTATCAACGGCCTCTGAAGCCATCAAAATGAACCATAATTTTTCAAAGGAAAATTATGCCAGACTCTGAGTTCCATTCATTTAGCATCTCTGTCATATATACTTTTTTTCTTTATTGAAGTATACTTTACATATCATGCCTTTACTCCATTTTAATTGTACAAAAAAGTAGTTGGGGAGCAGAATTAGGGGTCTCAATAGGGGAAAGGAATTCCTCTAAAACTGATTTATGTGATTAACTGCACATCTTGGTAAATTCACTAAAAATCATTTAATTGTACACTCAACCAAGAATTTTATATCCAGCAAAACTATCTTTCAAAAACAAAGACCAAAGAAGTCTATTTCTAGATAAACAAAATCTGAGAGAATTCACTGATAGCAGACCTGCATTATGAGAAATACTAAAGGAAGTTTTCAGGCTGAGACTAGTGACACTGGACAGTAGTTCAAATCCATACTAAAAACCAAAGAATTCCAGTAAAGGTATTTATGTAAGTAATTATAAAAGACTGTACAGTGACATATTTCCTCTATCTTTTTTAAACTGATATAAAAAGCAATCACATAAAACAATATGTATATAGTGGTATTGTTGGGCCTAGATTATATATAAATGTAATGTATTTCATGACAAGAGCATAAAGGAGGCAGGTGAAAACAAAGTTTGTAATAAAATAATTAAACCAAATGGTAACTGGTACCCATAGGAAGAATAAAGAAAAACAGAACTGGAAAATGAAAAGGTTAATATAAAAAGTTCTATAGATAAATATTTATTTAGATATTTGTTTTTCTTTCTTCTTTTAGTTTCTATAAAAGACACACAATTATACAAAGTAATAATTATAGCAATATATTTCTTGTTTTGTAACATATATAGATATAATATGTATAACAATAATAGCATAAAAAGGGGAGGGAAATGAAGCTATAGAGGAGTAAAATTTCTGCATTTCATTGGAATTAATAAAATCTGAAGTAAATTTGAAGCTGTATATGGCAAGACCTAGAGCAACTACTATGATGATAACTTTAAAATATAAGTAATCATTAAAGGCTGGTTATAATCAAAAAGACTGATGATAACAAGTGTTGGAAGAATGTAGAGAAATTGGAACCCTTGTGCACTGTTGGTGAAAATGTGAAATGGTGTACTTTGGAAACAGTTTGACAGTTTCTCAAAATGTTAAACATAGAGTAACCATATCCTCCAGCAATTCTACTCCAAGTATATACCCAAGAGAAACAAACACATACATCCACTCAAAAACTTGTACATGAATGATCATGGCAGCATTATTCACAATATCCAAAAAGTAGAAACAAGCCAATTGTCCATCAACTGATGAATGGATAAACAAATCATGGTATATCCATTCAATGGAACATTATTCAGTAGTAAAAAGGAGTTAAGTCCAATACCTACTGAGAGAAAACATGCTTGAAAACCTTACATGACCTTGAAAACATGCTAAGTGAAAGAAGCCAGTCACAAAATACCACATTTTGTATGATTCTATATAAAATTTATACAAAATGTCCAGAATAGACAAATCCACAGAGAAAGAAAGATTAGTGGTTGCCTTGGACTGAGGAGAGGTGTGGGGAACAGGACATGACTGCTAATGGGCATGAAGTTTCTTTTGGGGGTGATGAATATATTCTGAATTTACATTGTGTTGATGGCTGCACAACCTTGTGAATTTACTAAAAATCACTGAATTATATACTTCAAATGCATGAAATTTATGGTATACATATTAAATTTCAGAAAAGATGTTTTTAAATGTTCATATTAAGATACTCCAATAGCCAGGTGCAGTGGTGCACCCATAGTCCCAGCTACTTGGGAGGCCAAGGCAAGAGGATCACTTGAACCCAGAATTACAGGACCAGCCTGGACAACATAGTGAGACCCCATCTCTTAAAAAAAAAGATACTCCAATAAGTAAATGCACAGACATTCCAGGAGTTAAATTCTAACATATAGTGATATCTCAAATTTGAAAATAAACCCACTTTCTTCAAATATTAATAATATCTAGCCCTAACCCCTTTCCCAAATTTCACATTTCCTACTCCCTATGGAGTCCCCCACCTGAATTCCTATTGGCCCCTCATGCTCACAAACTCCTCCCAATGTGGTCCTCCCTTGGATGCCTCTCACTGATGGTAGTCCCATCATTTTCTAGATTGAAAAGCACCATTTTCTTCTTCTAGATTGAAAAACTCAATACCATTTCTGGATCCTACATCCATCTCCCTTGTTCACAAATCCAGGTGATTCCACTTCTGCCCATGTTCACCCATTCCCCACCGCCCCTCCACACCCACTGCCATTGCTACCTCAGTTCAGTTTTGCTCCTGAATTAATGATGATCTGTAGTTCCTCTCACCAACCCACACCAGTACCAGATTAACAGTCCCAGGAAGAACTCTGGACACATCACACCAATGCTCAACAACTCTCAGTGGCTCCCGGTGCTAATTGAATGAAGGCCAAATACTTTCCTCTGGACATTCAGGACTTTCTAGCATTTTGTTTTATTTTTTAGTTTCCGAACTATCTTTATCTGCCCTTGGTGATTCCCTTCACAAGTATTTCACATTAAAAACCACATATTATTCCCTTTGAGTGTTGCTAAGCTTTCCCACTTCCTTGCTGTTCCCTGCCACCTTACACATCATTTCTCTTTGTCCATGAATGTCCAAATTCATGGTCAGGCTCCTCCATGAAGCTTCTCCCAGCTGGAAGTAATATCCCTTTTTAAAAAATTTTCTTCAAACTTTATCATACACTAGTTGTGGCACAGACCACTGTCCATCGGATATTATAACCTTATGCACATTTATGTTTTTTATTGCTATCTCTAACCTGAATTCTTCACTCTGTCTCCTCTTTCTTCAATATTGCATGTAATATTTGCTGTGGGATTCTTAATAGCCTAATCTGTGCTCCATTTGTAATTCTCAGAGTCTCCTAGCACAGTGGCAGTCACTCAATAAATGCTCAATATAGGTTTGTAGAAACCAAGGAGGGAAGAAAAACAGAAGACATGCTTCCTGGCATCAAGGAATTTACAATCTCATGTGGAAGCTGGACAGAAATGATTCTGATACAAACCAGATGAGGGAAGTAAACAATAAACGTGTCCCCACGTGCTATGGAGCACAAAGGTGACCTTTAATGCAACTGTGGGGAGGCCACTGATTTGGATAAGATTTTAATAGATAAATTTGAAGCGAAGAGCATTCCAGGTTGAGAGAATAGTATCAACAAAAACCCAGGAACAAAAGTGTCAAACCCATTTGCAAGAGGTGAAATGTGGGGTATGACTGATGAGTAGGGTGCACTATTGGGTAAAGGGGAAAGGGCTCTGTAATGAGAGATAAGCTTTGAAAAGTATGTTGGAAACAGATCATAGAGAGGATTGAATCCCAAGATAGAGAATTTGGACTTTATTCTGTGGGCAGTGAGCGTGCCTGAAGATATTCAGTTGGACAATGAAAGAGCCTGAAGGGCAGCTTCTTGCAAAGCAAACTGTGTTTTAATGAATAATCGGCTGCTGATTTACCTGCTGGGGTATTCAGCTGTGGGTGCCTCCAGAAACAAGGGGTGGTAGTGCTTAATTTTAAAAGGACATCAAAGAGTTTAGCTGACTTAAAAAAAAAAATTCTGAAAACCTCTGTTTTCTTAAAGTACATGTGAGTTAAACGAAGACTCCAGGCTAAGTTTCTGTTTGGATAATGTTTATTTTGGTACCTTGAAAGCTTGGCAGTTGTTTGGAAATTCAATTACTACTTGCCTTTAAACAAAACCACCCTTGGGAATGGTGGGTTTGAGCTGATCTTAATATATTAACTTGACATTACGAGGCAGTTACGCTGCAGGTTCAGAGGGTTGATTAAATCTTAAAAGTGAGCGCAGAACAGGCGCCGAAAGCACACACTTTGTTTAATCGGCTCCTTTGATAAGAGAGACAAAGGAAGAAAAAACAGTAACATAAATGGGGGCTATTTTTATTGTCGTTTAAAGGGAGGCCTCATCTGTGTCAAATGGGGAAATCTAGCGCCAGTACCCGGGGCTTTTCTTCAAGACAGGCTACACAGAGAAAAGCACAAATTGACAGCCAAGGCTATAAGGAAACTGAGGCTTTGAGCCAGACGGGGAAGAGAGGAATGTTAAATACTGACAAAGTGCCAATCAAAACTTCAACTGGCTGCAGTAATGAGTCATTGTACACACACGTATGCAATTTTTTAACTGAATTCAAGTATTAACCCCAATAAATGGCAGAGACATGTATTGCTCACCGATAACAATCAAATGCTTTTGCACATTTAACAGGCTCCCTGGGAGTTAGGTGGAGGCCATGTGACTAGTTCTGGCCAAAAGACTGTGAGCAGAAATAATGCGTATCAATTGCTGGCATTTAGCAGTTAGCATGCAGGAGCCAGTGTTCTACCTCCACGTCCTCTCTTCTCCTGTCCTGGAGGCCCTGTGCTCCAGCTGAATCAGCTGGGAGATGCTTGAAGCACCTGTCAACTGAGGTTCCTTAGTGAGAAGTAAACCTTAACTGGGTCCCACTGAGATATTAGAGTGTATTTTTACCACAGCATAGCCTAATCTTTTCTTACTAATTTCTCCCCAATATCCACTCTTTCTCCCATTGTGTTAGATCCCCTAATTTTTGGCTGGACAGATGGCTACCCAGAATGAAGACTGTATTTTCCAACATCACTAATGACTGCTTTTTCCTTAAGAAGCAGCTGTAATGTAACTTTTGTCCTCTCCTTTATCCTGCAACCTGGAATGCAGAGGCTGCCATCTTGAACAAGCAATCAAGGCCATGCACAGGTGGAAGAAGCCAGAGTCCCAGATCCTGTGGTGCGCCATGCCAACTGCAGACAGCCTGCCCAAAGCTTTATGTGAACAAGAAATAAATTTCTAGCTAGTGTAAGCCATTGCTGTCTTCAGGCTCTTCCCTTTTTAGATATTTAACCATGTCAACCAAATGTCTATCTTCCTCTTCCTGACCCTGAGGTAAACTCCTGGCAAGAAAAAAGCCACTTCCTCTCCCTGATTTGACTTTGTTTTTATATTTTTAGGCTTCCCTCTTGGTAGATGGAATTCTTTCCCCACTTTGAATAAGACTCATTACTACTTTTATTTCTCAGACTTTCATCCACTCCTCATGTTCTCTTTTCGTGGTAAATAGTCCTTTCCACATAGTAAAGGTTCAGTGGGTGTGAACTTCCCTAATTCTCTGTGTCCCTTGCATGCCCATAGCTCATGGTTTGATACGAGAACCCCATTCTGCTATGGAGTGGAACGACCCCTGTATCTAGTGAATGACTTCTAGAAGGAAAGCTCTGTGAAGGCAGGGATTTTTATCTGTGTGTCTCTAGTACCTAGAAAAGTACCTTGCATAATAGTAGGAACTCTATAAATATTAGCCAAATTTAATTGAATTAAATATCTGATAGCCTTCCCTATTTAATCTCACAACACTCCACCGTTCACCCCAAGTTACATCAGCTTATATGTGTTCAATGTACAGTAATATCTCAAGTGGCCACTTGTCAGAATTTAGAAAAAAATAAATATTAGACATAAATAAACCAATTGGCATCTCTTTCTTAGGGCAAATTTCTTATAAAGAATTTTAAGCACTGGGTAAATTAGAACATGAGCTTTTTATAAACCATAATGCCTTAAAAATATGATGTGTCTGGATGTATTAGTCAGCTCCATCTACAATCTTGCTTCAATAAAAGCCATCTCCCAAGTTCAATGCCATATGACAATAAGCACTGAATCTCATTCTCACACATCTGCAAGTTGGCTGGTTTGGCTAATCTTAGCCAGGCCACATCCAGAGCTGCTCTAGTTGTCTCCATATCCTCCTAATCCAGTGGTTACCCAGGGGATGTTCTTCTCATGGCAAGCAGCAGGAGCACAAGGGAGCAAGTCCAACAGCGCAAGCACATTTCAAGTCTCTGCTTGTATCCTCTCTGCTAACATCCCATTGACCAAAACAAGTCACATGAACATGCTCCAAGGCAAGGAGTCAGAGAGTTCACTCTGCCCATCTGAAGCCACAGCAAGGGAGTGAACGTACAGAACGGGAAGGGGAGAATTGAGGCCAATGATTCACTTGATCACACCAGGTTTGAAAGATAGCAATTACAAAATCAGCCCATTGTCTGGTCTCAGTACAGCTCTATTAAACATCATAAACTGTTGCAAGAAAAGAAGGTGGAGCACAAAGTCCCCCAAATTTAACTTAATAGTCACTAAGTCTGGAAAACATTCCTATGTTTCTGAATGAACCATACATGTCAGGTAAAGGTAGTGAAGATGTGCCTTAGGTTCACACTCTCTCCCAACCTGGTAACATGTTCCAGAGCTCAGTGCTAACTCCACCCTTGCCCAGTGCTTTTAATGCTGTCCCTTGGGAAACCCTCCCAATGGAACATAGCATGCGTCCTGACAGCTGACCCACAAGTGGTCCTCAGCCCTGCTGGCTGCTGATTTCCTACTGTGGGGACCTTTAACCTGGGGTCCTCAGACTGAATATGGATAGAATACAGGGGATTCCTGAACCTGGGTAAGAATAAGTTAACTAACATTTAACTAAACTAATAGTTAACTAAAGTTAACTAACCTTTATCACTTCCTTCAGTTATGAATGTAACAAACCACAGTAGCATTAGTAATACTTGTGGCTTTGTCATCTATAGAAATCACACATTTTATTCATACTATGTGAAGCTTACGGATACCATATGTGTTCAGCACTACTTTGAAAATGCAGAAATTATTAGATCCACTGCCAAATCTGATTTTTCAATGTGTTATTAAAGAAACATGTAAGTACTACATCACAAATTTGTTTTTCTGATATTTTTGTAACTATTTATAATTGAAGTATTTTGTTTCATGCATTGTTTCAATGACCGCTCATTGGAGAAATATAAAGGCTGGTCTGCTCCCTGCAGTATGCAAAACTGTAAAGAGCCAACCCAGCCTCAGAGCTCCTCACAGGGTCAGCTGAGGCCTGTGTTGAGACTGCATTGCAGCCCAGCTTCTCCCAATGCCCGATCCTGCTTTCTTCCCTTCCACAGAGTGTGAGCCCGACCTCCAGCAGATCCACGTGCTAAACCTCATCTCAGAGTCTGCATCTGGGGGATCCTAACCTGTAATACCCCTTCACTCCATTCCAGATCTCTGATCCCACCAGCCCCTGAAGACACCACTCTCTGATCTCTTGTTTACTGTCATATCTCCAGCACCTACTACACGGCCTGGCACAGAGGAGAAATTTAATAAATGTTTAATAAATTGAACTTAATCTTCAAACTAGCCAGCCTGCCAGTCTCCTGTCTCTAGTCTTCAAGTCTCTAGTAAGAATCTCGTCAATCTGTAGACTGTTTGCCAGGAGGTTGAGCTAAACAACTTGCTAACTGTTAGAACAAAAGCTACCTGAAGATGCTCCCTGAGAGCGGTTAAAGGTCCTCGCAGGTATCTCAAGACACACAGCCAACCGCCAAACAGCCAGTGCCAAGAGCTTTATGCCCTGGGGACACCACCCTGGATCCCAGACCTCAGCAAGACCCAGCTTAGCAGGATCAACAGGTGTGTACATGGCCCAGGGCACTGTTCTTGTCCATGCACAGAGGGCTGCCCAAGGGACTTCTCCCTGAGGTTGATTCTGAACTTCTAATCTTATTTTGCTTTACATTAAATCGTCTAGTTTTGAATCATGTTGTTATTTTAAGCCATATGATGTTGCCATTTTTGTAGGTCATATAAGATCAAATATTGGCTATTTCATATATTCAATCTAAGAGTATATCATAGCACAATTTTTAAGCATAAACATTTTTGTGTCTTGACTAGTATATCCTTTTAATATGGCTTTAGATAACAAATCCACTTACTATCTGCACAGCAATCCAAGAGCTGAGCTCCTACCTGGCTCTCCCTAGACCCTTGAGGGCTGCTTGGAATGTGGCACTTGGTCTCCCCCTTAGGGAAGGGTTGTCCCTTCTTCCCATCCACCTCTGTGCCAGCCCAAGTACTGCGAT
This sequence comes from Lepilemur ruficaudatus, assembly GCA_963574885.1. Lineage (NCBI taxonomy): Eukaryota > Metazoa > Chordata > Mammalia > Primates > Lepilemuridae > Lepilemur > Lepilemur ruficaudatus. The sequence continues at coordinate 29,544 of CAUYRT010051533.1, read as the reverse complement.
TAAGAAAAGATCAAATATTAATACATGTGCTTGTGCTCTATTCTAGATCAGTGGTTCTCAGCTTTAGGTATACATTCGAATCACCTGGAAATATTTTTTAAAAAATATCAATGTCCAGCTATTCTCAATTATATGAGAATCTTGGGGTGGATCCAGACATCAGTATTTTTTAAGCTTGTCTACCCCACCCCACCCCCCATAATTCCAAGGTAGTCCAAAGCAATCAACTTTGAAAACCATTGGTCTGTCACTTTGCTATTCCAAATGTGTCTGTGAACCAGCAGCACCTGGGAGCTTGTGGAAGTTGCAGAATCCCAGGCCTCACTACAATCTTACTGAATCAGAACCTGCATCTAGCAAGATCCTCAGAGGATTTATGTGCACACGGAACTTTGAGAACTATTGGTTTAAAACATACTTTGATGAATTTTGCCTGTTAACATTTCTTTTTTTAATCTTTGATCTGATGATTTGAGGATTCTGCATCTCAAAAATTTACCAGGTTAGTCATTTCCATTCTTTTTTTTGTTTGATCTCTTATCAATAGGAGATGATGATTTGGCTCATTCACAATAATTCATAATTCTCATTCCCAGGTCGGCTAAATCGTCTCTAGCTAAGGAGTTGGAGGAAGCTGAATTTATCAGAAGTCCTCCCAGGGAGAACATGGTGTTTGTTTAGAAGGTCTGCCTGGAGAATCCTGCTGGAGTAAGACAGAGCCCCGTGGGCAGGGCTGTCAGCAGATGCCAAGCCTGGAGAGAAGGAGGAAAAGTACTTCACTAAGACAAGGAAAGGAGTTGTTGGCTTCAACAAGGAGAAGGGAGAAAGAGAGAGATAGGAGAAGAGAGACACAGGGAGAGGAGGAGGGGAGCTCTCAAAATTAGTTGAAGGTGTTGCATGATCCTCAAACCTGCCAGAAGAGCAATAAACCTACAGGACGCGTGGTGTGATCCAATTTGGGGAAAAAAACAGGGAAAGGCCTGGGTGTGTCCAGGTTTTTAACAAAGGGACAAAATATTAATAGATATTTGGTTTTTGAATTCAGAAACCAGGACCAAGGGCTCTATGAGGAGCAGAGACCTCAGGAATCCACAGGAATCACTCAGAAAATGCTTTGGACTATCAGAGGCCGGGAAACTGAGGGGTTGAGTCCAGTTTATTCGGATCTATAGGGACAGAGAGGCCTCAGCCTATGAGTGGGTTAAATGTCCTATTTCCCTCGGATGGCTGGAAATGGGATAGGGCCCCACCACAGGCCAAGGCTGCCTGGAAACTGCAGGCTTCACTTGGGTTTGTTTTGGAAAAACAGACAATTCCTGGCTTCCCCTAAAAACTTTTATCCCCAAATGATATTTCCAATCATATTTCTAATCCCCAGAGGTCCCCGAGGACAGTGAGAGCTCTGCTCCATCCAACCTCTGGCTCCCTGAAAGCAGGCGCCATGTTTGCTCTTAACGCCTTGGCTAAGAGGGACCAGGGCCTACGGCCATCAACAGGATGTGCACCTGGGGACAGGTGTGTTTCCAAATGGGAAAACCCACAGCTGAGACTTGTTCCCCCTCATTGAGAGAAAGTTGGACACCTTTTGTGCCTCCTCCAGTCTTCTCACTCAACCAGACATACCTTTGCTGCAAGATTTGGTAGGAGGCAGAAAGCTTTCTTTCTCCTCCCCTAATCAGCACAAGCCTGACCTCCGTATCCAGCATGATCCTCTTTAGAATGCTCATGCCCTGGCCAAACCACAGCAGCAGCAAGCACACCACTCTGGTGCCAGAGGGCGTGTTTATAAAAATTGTCCAGATACTCAATTTCTTTCTTCCAGAAACTGCCTTCTGTCTGGTTATGAATTTGTGCCAGAACCTTGAGTCTTGAAAAACTTCGAAGAATTTTTACCAATGTCACCCAGAAGTTTCCCCTGTCAAACACCCACTCTCCAAACTCCCAGCAATTATGTTATTCCAGGTTTGTTTTGCTGTTTATTTTTCACAATATAGAGATATTTTTTTTTCTTTTCTCTCTATCTCTTTTTTTGCATTTCTTAATTGTGATAAAAACACACATTCCATAAAATTTATCAGTTTTAAGCATACAGTTGAGCAGCATTAATGTTCTGGGTTTTGATTTGAAATAGTCTGTGTCCAACTTCCAACAACTGCCGATCTTATTTTTGCTTATAAAACAATGACCAGAATGGTTCTTTCTGATAAAAAGTTTGCTCTCTAATCTGGCTTAGGGTCAATAGCCTCTCTATATTCTTGTGTCCAACCAGTCAAGGCCCTGGGAAATCTGTGCATCTCAGAGAGATGCTTTCATTGATTCTCTCTCTCTCTCTCTCTCTCTCTCTCTCTCTCTCTCTCTCTCTCTCTCTCTCTCTCATTCTCTCTCATTGAACAGAACCTGAGTGCTGCACATGGTCTTGTGTGATTTCTGATTCCCGGTCTCAATGGTTCCCTAAAGCATGTGGTACCTGCTTAAGTGGGGAAGGAAAGAAAGGTTCCCCTGGCTGGGGAACTGCATGAGGCAGAAGACAGAGGCAGCTAACTACAAATTCAGCTCTCAGGGCACCCTGGTCCACATGGGGACCTCCAGGGACATAAAAGAGCTCTGAAACATAAATCTGAGGAGAGAAATTGGGGTTAAATTGAAGGTGCCAGAATAAGAGAAGTGTTATCCTGAAGAAAAGAGGAGCTGTGGAAGGTGTAAGATCCGTCTAAGTCAGTCAGTCTAAGTCCCTGCCTTCCATGACTACCTCTCCCAAAAAAGGCTTCCTCGAGAGCTCACACTGAGCATGGAAGGCTCAACTCTGACTCTTTTGTCCTCTGTTCTGCCTTCACCTGTAAAGGCAGAATCGTAATGAGCAGAGGCTCAGGGACAGCAAGAGCTATCAATGACAAGGATTGCACTGTGCATGAAAGGGTTAACATCAGCTCTAGCTGAAGCAGGCCGGGGATGACCTTGGCCTCACTCTTCTCAACTGGCCTGTTCTGTGGAGCTTCAGGACAAGTAATAAATGTTGGATTGGCATGCAGGCCTTGGGCCCACCTGACTCAAACAGTGTAAAAAGTTGATGGGAAGCAAAGGCTGTGGTTCCTCCATGTCAAGGTGACCCACGTGCATGTTTGATGCCCAGCACAGCAGCCGTGTGTGGTCTAGGAGGCCAACAGAGCTGTGTACTTGAGTAGCTGCCAGCCCTCCTGGGGAGGAGAGGTTGAGCTTCCTGTTGTCTTCTTTTCTATATCCTTCTGTCAAGCTAAGTCATTGCTATAGTCTGAATGTCCCCTCCAAAACTCATGTTGAAAATTAACCCCAATGTGGCAGTATTGAGAGGTGGGGCCTTAAAGAGGTGAGTGGATCGTGAGGGCTCTCATGGATGAATGGCTTATCATGGGAGGGAAACCAGTGGCTTTACAAGAAGAGGAAGAGAGGCCTGAGCTAGCACATACAGCCCCCTCCCCATGCGATGCCCTGTGCTGCCTCAGGACTCTGTAGAGTCTCCACTAGCAAGAAGGCCCTCACCAGATGTGGCTGCTTGACCTTGAACTTCTCAGCCTCTGTAACAGTAAGAAATAAATTCCCTTTCTTTATAAATTACCCAGTTTCAGGTATTCTGTTATAAGCAACAGAAGGCAAACTAAAACAGTAACCTTAATAAACAAAAGCCAATTGCATCTCGTGAATCTAATTGCCAACTTAAATCATACATAATCTTAATCATAACCCACAATGCCACTGTCTGAACACAATCAGTGCCAGTTCTCTAAGTGCTAGGCTGCTGTGAGGGTCTGTAGGACGCACAGTAGTCTAAGAAGAGATCATGTCTCTCCTGCCTGATCACTGGCATCTATAGCCCTGTCTGCAGCTATGTAAGGAGACTTCTCCCTGCATTTTTTCCTGGAGGGAAGTTCCCTGGAGTAAGTCCCATGGCTCTTGTTTTCCTTGTGACCACACAGAGCCAAGCCTGGGAATATGGGCACCCAGCATCTGACTGACGTAGTCCTAGGAAGGCCCTATGGAAGGTACAACCTCTGCTCATGAAGAAGACATTGAATCTTCCTCTGTGGTCTTAAAAATGAACATCCCCTCTTACATAAGCTCAGCACTTTACAGTTTGCAAAGCATTTTCACATTCATTATCAATTTGATCCATCCTAAATAATGTGAGAAGTCTTTATTCTGGTCTCTACTGCTGCCTCATGCAGCCAAAGATGGGGTTCTCCAGATCTCCCTAGCTGGCTGGTCAAGGGGCTGCCCTAACTTAATGTGCTCACTCAAGCTGGCATGGACAGGTGGGAGGCCATGGTGAGGCATGGAGGCCCCCTGCAGCTCCTGTCTCCATCTTCAAAGACAGCTGACATGGTTTTCTGCAGCCTTGGGAAATGAAGTTAGCTCATGTTGTTATCAAGAAAGCCCACAAGTGTACCCTGGGAATTTCGGCAGCAGTTCAGCTTCTCAGGTGGCAAGACAGCGTCTGGGGACTCTGGGCCACTGTCTGCTGAGCCCCGTCAGAGCCAAATGAACAACTTTGATTGTGAATGTTTGAGTGTGTGTATATACAACTGTGCACACAAATATGGGCATGTGTTTGTGTTTGTGAGCCTGAGTGTGTGCATAAGCACGTGTGTGTGCATGTATGTGTGAAGCGTGTGTCTTTGTAGGGCCCCCAAAGGCCAACTGAGACTTGACAACCCAGCTGGTGTTACTGACAAGGAAAGTGGGGGACGGTCCCTCCCATCTGTAACAGAGTGGGCCAGGCCCTTGGCGAGACCCTCAGCCAAGGTCAATATTGTGGTCCTTGCTCTGGAAAACCATCTGCCCTGTGGAGGACGTAGACACAATCACCAAATGACTTGGATCCCAGGTCATTGTGGGGACTGTTTGAGTTCAGTTTTAGTTCAGAACTAGAGTCAAGGTGGGGGAAGAACTTCCATAATCAAGACTGTCCGTGTGGCCCCAGGCCTGAGCCAGAGTTAGAGGGATATGGGAGACATTGTCCTGCCTTCCAGGGACCTAGACTACTGCTGAGTCATCCCGTGAGACAGCAACCAGGACAGTGATTGGGAGCATGAAAAGGATCCCAGCCAAGTGCTGCAAGAGAGAGAGAGAATGAGGCTCTATGCGGCCTGGAGAGGCAGCAACAGTGGCAGGCAGCTGCCTGTGGGCTCAGCCCTCACAAGAAGTAGGGTGACAGGGAGACATGACCTCAGTGGGCAGCAGCCTGGATTCTCTGCCTCCGCCTCCCCAATTCCATCAGTCACACCCTGGCGGGGAAACCATAAGCCCAGAGATGGCTCTGCCCTGCACCATGTGGGGCCTCATGTGTACACACGTGGATGACTGAGCCTTCAAGTCTAAGCTCTGTCCACAAGCCCCGCTTCCTTGGGGACACTTGCCAGTGGTATAGTCTGACCTTAAGAGGACAAAGCCAGACAAGATGCTCACAGAAGGCACGGAAGGAGCTGAGACCTCTAAACAGGGAATTCCAGAGTCCTATAAACCTTGTGTGTGGCTGGCGGGGGTGGGGGGATGCAGGTGACAAGTGACATGAACTTCTAGTGAGCAGGTCTCCTTGGCACAGTGCAGGGGAGAGAGAGGAGGTCCCATAAAGCAGGGCTGCTCAAAATGTGGTCCACAGAGCAGCACCAGTCCCATGGCTGTTTCTTGTGTGCCCATGACAATGTTAGCACAGAAACTGAGAGTGAGGGTTTAGGAACTGTATAGCAATTTGAATGCCTGATTTTATAAGTCTTTTGAAACTAATTTTAAAAAAAACACTTGGGCTTTATTTTGTACACTTTTTTTACATTTCATTTTCTTAATAATTCATCTTTATTGTATTTTTACAAGAGTATCAGTCCACAACAGATTGGATCCCTCAGCCTCAGGGCCTGCTTGGCAACTCTACAGGGAGAACTCCCACCCAGGGGGCCCTGAGTCACTGCCCAGGGACCCTGTGAGTCACAGGAGGCAGAGAGAGAGTAGCCATAGTCCTTCTAGGAATATAGACATTTAATGTTTCCCATATGGTGAGCTTAGGAGCAACAAACACTAGAAATACTACTCCAACTCCCGAAGGCACCATACCCAGAGGTGTAAAGGAAGGGTGTGATTGAACTGGCAACAGCAGTAAACTTGGAGATTGGAGGATCCGGGGTCCAGTTCTGACTATGGAGCTCACAAGCTGTGAGACTTCAGGCTAATACTATATAGGATCCGTTTGGGGTCTGGTTTCCCAGAAGCAGAGCCTGAGACAGGGATTCAGACGCACCTGGTTTCTTGGTAGGGAAGGGGCTCTCAGGTGAAAGGGAGTGAGAAGTGCTGAGCAGGGCAGAGGCAGGAGCTGAGCTATGATGTGGTCTCAGCTGAAGTCCAGCCTCAGCCTGATCCCACAGGTGCTCTGGGGCATGAATGGCACCATGGAGTTGTCTCTCCCAGAGCCAAGAAGCTGAGCTGTTATGCCCCCAAATCAGTTAAGTCATTAACTAAATAATGCCCCCAGGTATGGGCATAATCTCCCAGGCTCTTTCCACAGGCAGCTCCCATCAACCAAGGACAGTCTCCCCAAGAAGGTCCCAAGGGTGAGTTGTCAATAGCCAATGCCTGCAGCACTAGGGATGGATCCCAAGGCCTGGACACTAATAGTATCTCCCACAGAGTCACAGAAATTAAACAAGATGATTCACGTGAGCACAGCTGTGCTACACACACTCAGTGCTCAATAAATGCTGGTTACATTGCGTCACAGATCAGGATTCTAATATTGGCTGTGCTGCATCCTACTCTGGTGCCTCTGCCAAGTCTTTTTACCACCCCCATCCCTCTCAGCCTAACATCCCTGTAAAAAGAGAGGGGTCTTACTGTTCTCCAAGGCTCCTTCTAACTGTCAAGTTCAGAATTCAAGGTTCTGGATTGAAGACACTGTTTTAGGACCTTGTGGTCTCCCAGATTTAGTGTATCAGGATATGCAATGAAACTTTCATGTAATATGGCAGGCCTCATGGAATGCCACTAACACCAACCTACTTGCCCCAAATTATGTTTGTTCTTGCAGGACACCATGTTACCTTATTTTCCATCATTCCAAAGACTTTCACTCTTTTTATGAGGCCTGAGCTGTCCACGTTCATTCATATTTCGAGTGCCCTTGAGAAGGGGGGTATATCCAGTATGTGATGGCTCCATGATTAAAAAAAAAAGTCGAGGTCTACAGGCTCCTCCATGATTAGAGGGTCCTGGGAACTAGGTGAGGGAGAATCAAACAGGGATGGGAATACTCTCGACAGTGGGATTCAGGTTGAGAGGAGGATGCACGGGACTCCAGGACGGAGGCAGAACATGAGTCATGGAACATCCCCAGCACTACTCCCACCACACCACACCAGCTGTGCTGCTCTGCTGGGCCTGGGCATCACTCTGACCTCTGCTGCTTTCCTTCCCATCCTTTCCCCCACACCAAAACATATCTCTCCAATGTCCCACCTCCCAACCACTCAAGGTTCTTGCTCTCTGCCAGGGACTGAAGGTGAAGGAAGCATATGGCCTAACCCAAGACACTGCCTGATCAGCAATGTGGAGCAGTGACAGGGCACTGTCCTGTGGGCCACGCCAGGGCTCTATTCCCCCTCCAGTGGCCTGGTGGGCCACTGTGCTGTTTGTAACTGTGGTAGGTTGCAAAAATGACCAAAAATCCTTCCCCTCCCTATATCAATACCCTTGCAAGGCGACTTTCTTGCTCCTTCCATCAAGAGGTGACGTCTTCCTCCACCCACTGGATCTGAGCTTGGCTGTGTGACTTTCTTTGACTAATGGACAGTAGCAAATGCGATGCAAGCAGTGACATTAGAAGTGCTTGTGCATTAGGCTTTTCTCCCTTGCTGCTCTTGGGAAACCCACAGCTACCACCCTGTGAATAAGCCTAAGCTAGCCCATTAGAGGGTAAGAGCCCATGCAGCCCAGTTAGTCTCGTCACACCAGCCAACAGCCAGCTGATCGTGCCTTGTGAGTGAGGCCATCAAACCTCAGCTGACTGTAGACTCGTGAGTGAGGCCAAGTGATATTGGCAAAAGAACCGTTCAGCTGAGCTTAGCCAACATTAGCAACTCATACAAGTCATGAACGAAGTAAATAGTTGTTTTTTAATCTACTCAGTTTGGGGGAGGTTTGTTATATGGCAATAGCTAATTGATACAGTAACAAACTTGTACCATCAATTGGAGAGGCAGAGAAACATGGGGGCCAAGTCCTAGGACTGGACTTTGTACTCTTCTCTTAGTCACAACACAATCGTGGATGGGTCGCTCCCCCCACACTTAAAGTTTCTCATGTTTAAAATGGGGGCAGGGTGACTGACCCTCTCAGAGTTGTGTTGCCTGTTCTTATGTGACCTCAGAGTGTTGTCCATCCCCAACACTTCAAATTTCCTGCCTTAGAGAAGAAACCCCCTCTCCCCTCACCTCCACTTGACCCCATAGGACCCCAAGAGGATGTGTGACTTCCATCCCCACCCTCCATGGCCAATCTGGGGTTGGGGGCGGTTGTCAGAGAAGCTTAGTATTTGGTGGGTATGAGTGTGGGAACAATTTATATAAATTTATAAAAAGCAAAACATGAGCTTCTCTCCTGGGAAAGAGTAACAAGGAAACACTCAGCTCCAGTTGAAAGAGAAGTTTAAAGCAGGGAATTTTATTTAGAGCAGAACCAAGCCCCTGAATCAACAAACTGGGGCCTTATCTCTGGGTATGTGGGTCATTCTGACTCCCTGTGCTCTGCTGGCCACTCTTTGCCAGGCTGGACCTCAGGGCAGAGCCCTTGGGCCAAAGGGGGCTGAGGAGGCTGGAGAACAAGTTCCTGGGGACCAGACCATGGGCCCTGCATGTGCTGAGAGCCAGGGGTGAAGGGGAGAGGTGCCAGGGAGAGGGATGCTGCAGGCTGCCCCACTGCTTTTATTTTTAAAACTCCTTATCACTTCTCTGGAGCTTATTTTTCCAAAAAAAAAAAAAATTGCCTGAGGTTAAGTGGCAAAGGAGGCTACTCTCGTGTGTCTCCTGGGACCTCCACCCCACACGTGCTTGCTCTATGAGGACAGAAGAGATCATATGCCCTATGCTAGTTTGCAGGAGATTTTTAGGCCTGGCCAAATGCAGGCAGGAGTCCTTGGAGTAAACCTCAGATCTGACAAGTTGGATGGACTCAAATGGTAAATTCAGGATAACTCTACCATTTTCTGAAGGATTTATTGTTTGACAAAGGGACAGATACTCATCTTCTTTAATGGGATGACTGCAAGAGCACCATATTTGACATTGGAGACTCTACTAAAACAAATCTACTTTGTGGAATCTGCCTTAGGGACCCAAAGCAGGGGTCTCAGCTGGCAGCAGCATAGAAGAACAACTAAGATGAACCAGGAGTCTACAAAGCCCCCCTCTAGGGAAAAGTCTGTAAGTCTTTGCTAACCTGCTTCCTAAACTACCTTCTCTAGGAGCTGTAGCCTTTCCCAGGGACTTGCCAGCCTGCTGACAGGGAAGAACCTCCCAGTCTAATTTGGCTTCCCCAGAAGCAAACCCCAAGACAAGAATTCTAGAGCCAGTCATTTATTAGAAAGCTATTCTGGTAAACACTGGTAGGGGAGTGGGGAAGTGAAATGGGGAATACAACAGTCAGTACGTGCATGTTAACCAGCAAGTTATCACTGGTGGGCAATGAGAGTCCAGCTTCACTGGGGAAACACTGAGAGAAGTGTAGAATATGACTGAGAACTGTTTCACTTGAGGTGCAAGGGAGCTAGGGTATTTATACACTGACTCCCACTTCCATTGGCTGAGAACTGCTCTGGTGGGGTGGAGTGGGAAGTTAATCCTCCAGTACTTGCAGCTACAGGAGCAGAATGGGTCTTGGCTTTCAAAGAAAACCCTCAGGTAAAAAGATGCAGGGATGGCAGCTGAAAGTTGCCATACATGCATACCATACGTGCACTGCAATGGTATGGCCCAAGGGCCTGTGTTCAGAGCACCAGCAGTGTCTGTTACCCTCTCCTTGGAGGAGAATTTCAAGAGGGAGAGAGAGACAAGGATGAAAGAACGTGAGGTGCCCCAAAATGAGGAGATAAACCTTTGTTGTTGGGGTTGTCTGTTATTGCAGCATAAAGTTACCTATCCTGACTGATGCATACCCTAACCCAAGACAAGAGGATCCTACTTGCCATATATTTACCCAACAAGACAACTACTCAAACACCCTTTCCAGGACCAAAAAGATAACATCTGTCCTTTCCTATCAATCTAATGCTCAGCAAGATCCTTCTCTGGGTAAAAATCTAGACTTCATTATGAACCACTTGCATGACTTTAGTGATTAGCACAGTTTCTAACCCAAAATAATTGAAATTCTAGACATCCTAAATATTTTGAAGTTTGTCACTAAAAGTCCTTTGATTCTTGTTATACTCTACATTTGAAATCCCAACACAAAGAATCCTAAACAAAAAGGAAATATATTAACTCACATAACTGAAGGAACAGAGGCAAGGTAAGCTCTGACTCCAATTCTTAGAGATTCCTTGCTCTGCCTTCCTCTGTGAGAGCTATGTTCTCATGCCGGCTTCTCCAAGTGGCAAGATGATGCCTACCAGCAACCGGAGCAGTGTGCTTCTTGGTTTGAAGTCTGGAGGACACAAAAAACTTTTCATCTGACAAGAAAAGTGCTTCTCTTCAGTCTCATTGGACCAAGCTAGATCATATCTTCACTCCTGGGCCAATAACAATTGCCAGGAGCAAGTGCTGATTGCTTCATTCACCAACAGTGATTGAGCATTTATTGAGTATGAGGCATTATTCTAAGCTCTGTGATTTCAGAAACTTAAATTTGGGTTCTGGAAACAATGCTGAGAGAGATGGGACGGGTTTTCCGTGAGTGGCTTAGACTATCTAGAACCACCCCCACTCCCTTCCCATCTGCAGCTGGAGCTGATATGTGGCTCCCTCACTTACATGGACTTGGTGGAGTGGGAAGGGAGGGATATGAGCACAGTGTTGGAGCTCTGCCAAGAAGTGGGAGTGGGGGAAGATACTGGGTGGACAGTCAACAGTGCCTACTCTACTTCTCTTTCCAGTAAGACTTATATTGTGAAGCATGTGAAATCTAATTTTTCCCAAATCTGCTAACCAGTTGCAGTAGCTCTCTCCTAGATCAAACCCAAACTTCCCTCCTTAACAGGCTGCCACCCTTCTCCATTCTGCTACTCCCACCTCCACCAGCCAGGCCCTTGAGACCCCTGCCCACCTCCTCCCATCCTCCCTACCTTGTCCTGAAACAACCTCCCAGATCAATTTCTTTCAAGTTTTGGCCATGACACCAAGCTCAAGATCCAAGACCTTCTGCCCTCCATTTCCAATTACTGGTTTTAATAATTATGTAACTATAAAACTAATACTCATTATAGAAAATTTTTAAAAAACAGAGAAGTCAAACTCACCCAATAAACATTTTGACCTATATACTTCCAGTCTCATTTCTATGTATTTTTACATAGTCAAGGTCATGATGCATATCTAATTTTATATCTTGACTTTTAACATAACATTTATATTAATATAATACAGCATTTCCCTATATTTTAACAAAATATTTGTAAGTATTTTATAGCTTAATGATAATCTATCCCCAGATAGCCTATAGTTTATTCAATCTTTCCCTTTCTGTTGAACATTTAATTTGTTTCCAGTTTGTTGCTATTATGATGAGGAAAAATATTTTCATACAAGAGCTGTTTTCATTACCTAATTGTCTCCTTAAAATAGATTCCCAGATATGGAACCACTAAATCATTAGATGAAAAAGTTTTGCTTTTACCAAAAGCAAGCACATGAAAAAAAATTTTATGACTTTTCCTATGTATTGTGAAAATGTTGCAAAAAATGTCACATTATGGACACTCCATTTGCAATTTATGAGAAATGCTGTTTTACTGCATGTATTATTAATGGTTTCCTATTGGTGCTGTAACAAATTACCACAAATTGGGGGGCTTAAAACAACAGGAATTTATTCTTTTATGATTTTTGGAAGCCAGAAATTTGAAATCAGTTTTACTAGGATAAAGTCAAGGTGTCAGCAAGGCTGGTCCCTTCTGGAAGTTCTAGGGGAGAACGTATTTCCTTGCCTTTTCTAGATCCTGGGAGTCACTTCATTCCTTGGCTCCTTACCTTTTTCTTGCATTGCTTCAACATCTTGCTTCCATCATCACATCTCCTGCCTCTCTTCTGTAGACAAATCTCTCTATGCCTCTCTCATAAGGACACTTGTAATTATATCTAGGACCTCTGGATAATCCAGGATAATCTCCCCATACCAAAACGCTTAATTTAATCACACCTGCAACATCCCTTTTGCTTTATAAGGTAACTGCTATGATTTAAATGTGGCCCCCCCCCGCCAAAGCTCATGTGTTGGAAACTTAATCCCCAGTGCAACAGTGTGGAGGGAGGGACCTTTAAGATGTGATTAGGTCATAAGGACTCTGCTCTCATGAATGGACTCCTGCCATTATGGAGGAGTGAGTTTATTATTGCAGGAGTGGGTTCCTGATAAAAGGACGAGTTCAGCCCCCTTCCCCTCCCTCTCTCAGACCCTCTTCCCCTTCTCCTTTCCACCATGGGATGAGGCAGCAAGAAGACCAGATGCTGGTACCTTCCTATTGGACTTCCCAGCTTCTAGAACTATGAGAAATAAATTTATTTCTTTATAAATGTCTTGGTCTTTGGTATTCAGTTATATTAATAGCAACACAACACAAAATGGGCTAAGAATAAGTAACAATCACAGCTTCCCAGGGTTATGACATGGATATCTTTGGAAGCCATCAGTCAGCCTACAACGCTACACCCTTGCCTACATTAGGTATTAGCATTTTTCTTTTATTTTGGACTTATGTGATGGGTGGGAGAAAAAATTACAATTACAAGTAGATTTGCATTTTATTATTTTAGCCATTTAAATTTTCTCTTTTTATGACTTGTCTACTCAATTATATGTCTATTGGGATATTTAAGATCATGCTTACCAAATCAAGCATGCTTTTTATATATCAAGAGTATCAACCTTTACTTTGTTGTACCTATTGTGAATATCTTTCTCCCAGTTGATTGGTTGGTATTTTAATGTTTATGTGTTTTTAGCAGCAATTCTTTTTCTTTTATAGTCTTTTTGTAATTTGTTTTTTAACTTATATAAAGTTTTCTCTTCTGGGGTACAGTTCTGTGAGTTTTCACAAATGCATAGAGTTAATATAACTACTTTGTCTATTTTGGTGGTGTTTACACTCTTTCATAACTATTTTGATTTTTGTCTAATTATGGAGGAGTAGGAGCCAGGAGAGCTACAGACAGAAATTGTAAATGTTACTTAATAAAATTTGTAACTTTTCTTTTATGATTTCTTTCAACTCTTTTAACCTTATTAAGTAGTCCCCATCTGGAGATTATTTTATGTTTTTATAGTCTCTTTTATATTATGCTTTGCTCTTTAATCCATTAAAATTTGTCTTGGTGTACAGTAAGATGAGACTCTAGATTGATTTTTTTTCCAAATTGCTAAACTATTGTCTCAGCACCATTTATTGAATAATCCATTTCTTCCCTACTGTTCCCTGATTCCTCCCCAGGGAGACATTTAAAGGTACAATTTCAGAAGGCTAAATAAACTCTTGCAGTTTTTTAAATGCTGAATTTTCTTATTCTAATATACAAAAAAAATCTTTACTAAGTTAGAGTCTTTATTATTAATTTTTAACATAACCTGGAGTCCCATACCAAAAATAAATTAGAAGTATTAGGTATTAGGTTTTTTTATGTCATCATTTTTGTTTTCCAGCTCTATAGTGGAGCTAAGTGAAAAATAACAAGTTCAGCTGACCAATTAGTAGCTATCCATGGGATTTCAGATAAATTCTGTATAAAATGTTTTAACTGGTGATGGATGATGTGGGGGCACACATGCATGTAGATGCCTACATGTGTGTGTTTGCATATTGTTTGCATGAGCCTTTGCCCCTCAAAGTGTGGCCCCACATCCAGCAGCATCAGCCTTACCGGGAACTCTGAAAAATCAGAATCTCAGGCCCCAATGTACTGAATGGAAAGGTGCATTTTAACAAGATCTCCAGGTGATTGGTATGTGTACATTAAAATCTAAGAAGCACTGGCCTTACTGCTTGACTTGGCGACAGCTCCCACTTTAGTATATTCTCTCTGCCAAGCAAGTTCTTTGTTCATAGCAAAGGGACAGAGACCCCTCCAAGTAACTCTATTCAAGGGGACCGAGCAGCATCACAGCAGCTCCAGGGACTGAGTTGCTTGCTGCCCCCTCAGCATGAAGAGTTCACTGGTTGTTACCACTCGCTTGGTCTCTGCTTCTTTCATTCCTTTATCTTCTTATTTTTGACCCTCAATACTTAATGGCTGGTTCTTTCCATAACTTCCTGGTACCATTCTATAAAGATATTATCTTATTGTCCTAATTATTCATCTCACTCTATTAAGCAGAACTTCTTACACCTGTTTTCTCCAGACAATGCATCTCCAGACCAGCATCCCTTGGATCTGTTAGGAGCCACCACTGGGACCTTCACCACTGAGGGTAATATAGTCTCACTTAGAGCGGCCCGTGGGTATGGAAGGCCTAATTGTCTTATACATGCTCTTCTTGTACTTAAAAAAGATATTACTGTGGTCTATCACCACATGAGATCCAAGCTCTCTTCCCAGGGATGGGACTGAATTTGTTAAACCATTTATAAGCTCTCCCAAATGCACTTTTGTGTGTGACTATTAAAGACTTGACTATATCTATGAATAAGAGGTCACTGAGTACTCAGGAAGCACAGTGCATGTGCTACCCCATTCATAAATCAAACCCACAGTCTTGTCCACAACAGTCCATCGGTTGGCCCAAACTGCGAACCTTTCCACCTATTTCCTTTACCCTGGCATGTCTCTCCTGGCCCTGTGTGTTTGATTCTTAAGCCAGTTCCTGGGCTTTTCTGTTTTCCCCTCACATGTATGTTTACATTTCAGCCTCTCCAAGCTGCTTCCACATCAAAGACACAAGAGTGAGATTTCCAAGTGGCTGGGAAGCTGCTCCCAAAGTCCAATTCCCAAGAGCTCATTTCAGGCCTGGCCTTTGCTCTCTCCACACCAGCATTCAGGAGTCATTTTGGCCAAATAGGATACAATGGCTAGTGACCATTTACTGCCAAGCTGGGGGTGAGATAGGAGGAGATCCAGTCCCTCTCGTGGAGAACTCACCATCTGCTAAGAAGATAACCCACCCACAGGAAAGAGAAAAGCAATTATGGACTACAGGGGGCTTTTGCCTAGAGGTGGTAGGAGAAGAGGGACCAGGAAGTCTGGCCACAGAGATTGTTCATCATAACATTGCAATGCTCACAAGGAAACTGGCAAAGTCCAGTCCATTAGATGGCTCATTCACTTATTCATTCATTCATTCATTCATTCACCAAACATTATTGAGCACTAGTGTCACTTAATCCTCATGATACTGAAAGGCAGAGACTATTATTCCCATTTTACAACTGAAAAAGCTAAGTCTAGAGAGGCAAAATGATTTGCACAAGACAAGATTGAATTTGAAAAAAATAACAGAGGCACAGGGACATGTGGAGCTAAAACAAAAGATTTAAGATTGATGTCATCAGTGTTCCACAAGGCAGGCAGAAAGTGGGTGGGGCTTACAAGGGAATCAAAGAAATGATGGGTGAAAACATGCCCAGAGCGGGGGCCCTTGCCTGCCAACGTCAGAGTTCTAAGATACATCTACTCATGTTTTATCTAGGTTTCCTTGCCAAACTGGTAGGTCTCTTGAAGACAGAGATGGCTTTATACTTTTTTAGACCCGCAGGGATTTATACGTGCTCCATATAGAGCCCTCAAACTGGACCCAGTTGTATTAGATTAATTTGGATTAAGTAAAGCTAGTGAAAATTTTAGTTTATAGTCCGGCTCCTTTCTTAGGAGTTTTCCATTAGTTTGGAGTTTCCCAGAAGTGGATCCCAAGGCAAGAATTGACACGCAAGTAGTTTATTTGGGAAGTGATCTCAGGAAGCACCAGGAGGGGAGTGGGAAAGTGAGACGGGACAGGGAAGGCAGCCAGTACAAGGCATTAGTGAGCAGAGGACCACTGCAGACAGCTGGGAGCTCAGCTCTGCTGAAGAACTCTTAGAGACAGGTAGAACACACCCTAGAGTTGTCCCATATGAGAAAGAGGAAGCTAGCGTCCATATTCACCAATTCCCACCTGTCATTAGTTCTGGGATACTCCCAGGACTCCTAAATCCCCGGCATCACAGCCTGCTCTGTGTATGGGCCAAGTAGATTCCAAAGACGAGAACACCCTCAAACAGAGAGCCTCGAGTGCTTGTAGCAGAAACCCTGGGTGGGTAAGGGAATACTATGGCAGAGCACCAAGAGCAACTACTAAGCTCATTTTCTTCCTTTTGCTTTTAAGCAATAAAGAAAATTCTGGCTCGCAGAGTAACTGAAAGGAATGGATCAATTCTCATTCTCTCTTTTCTCTTCTCTCCTCTCCCCTCCCCTCCTCCTCCCTCATCTCCCCCCTTCCATCCTCTCCTCTCTCATCCCCTTTCTGTCTCTCTCTCTCTTCCCCTCTTCCTCCCCTCTCTGCTTTCCTTGGTGTGTTGGCTGCACTCTGAGCAATTCTTCACGTCTTCAAGGGTCAATGGCAGCAAAGCCACCAGTGTACTTTTGGTCTTACACCATCCTCACACTTAGCAATCCCAGAAGAAAGAGCTTTGCCTTCCCAAAAGCTTCAACAAAAATCTCACTGGACCAGCCTAAAACATTTGCCCATGGCTGAAGGGGTCATGGAGACAAAATAAGCTGATTTGAAAGTCTGGGGTTGTGTGCCCACCCCAGAGCCTGGGAGGCTAGAGTTAACTCCGCAGTAACAATATAGACGAGGTCAACATACATGGGATCTACAACAACAAAAAATGTAATGACAAATAATTATCCATCCCATTAATGGATGAGCTGAAACTACTAAAACCAAGGCCTTTATTGCCCAACCAGAAGGTTTTTCACCAAACCATTTCCTCGGCACACCTTCGGGGTCCCCTTTAACCAGTCCCAGGCAAAGCTTAGCTGCTCCTGTGTTGAAGCCTGTTGGAGACTGGAGTCCCCTGGCCTCTCATCCTCACCAGCACGTGAAGACAGCTTCCCAGTCTGACCGGGACAATTCCTATAGTAGCCCCTCCTGCCCTCCCTGCTCTGGGTGGGAGGTGGCTGCCAGGATTCCAGCCTCCTTTTCCACCAGCTCTTTCTCTTCTGGGATTTCCTTGAGCCAAATGTTCTTTGAGTCTTTGGCCAGCCTTGCTGAATTTTTTCCAACTCCTGTTTAATTCCTTCAATGGGTAAAAGTGTTCCAGATTCAGGATGAACAGATGGATGCTTGAGAAATGAAATTCACATAGTCATTATGAGCACTTGGGGCTCATTGCAAAGACAGATTATAGAATTTAGGCTACAGGAGACCCCTATCCCACAAGAGATTCAGGGGTCACATGCCCTCAGGGCTCCAGCTATGGTTGCCTGCACTCAGGGACCCATATTCTCTTTGCTGGTCTCCTTGAGGCAATGGCACTTGTTTCTGAAACAATATTTGAAATTGGACTGATAGGTTAGTCTAATAGCCAGAGTAGCAAAATCAGTCTATGGCAAAGTGAGGTGTCCTCTGAGGCCAGGACTAGTAATCCATCTAAAATGCCCTTTGAGGTCCATATGTGGCCCCAAGATTTCTTTTCTCTCACTGGGAAGCAGATCAAGTCCTGTGTCAGGACAAAGATATGCAAATGTGGGTTTTGGCTGGTGGAAGTGGCACATTCTTCCAATATCCAAACCACTTTGTAGTAAACTTTCAAATCAAGCCACATCTTTTGGCAATGGTCAGTGCCTAACGAGGTTCAGAGTCACTCCGAGTTCACTTTAATCTCTCTCCTCTTTATCCAAAGAGCACCCCAGGCCCACCTGTCCCTTCCCTAGGCCTCAGGCCTACCTCCAAGTCCAGACCCTCAGGTGCACCCTCAATTGTCAGGTCTGTTTCCTTCTCAGTAGCTCTCAGGCACTTCTTGATTGCTCTGCACACAGGCTATACCTGCTCCTCAGCCCAAAAAAGGAGAACTCAGGCAGAGAGTCACAATCATTCACTGTGAGCAGCTTTGGGTGCAGAGACGAATTCTGCAGGGATGTAGGCAGGGCACCTCCAGCATCTGCTACAGTCCTCATGATCAATATCACCAACACCCATCACCCCAGTGAGCACTGAGGACTAGCTACGGACTTAGCCCTATGCAGGGCTTTGCTGTGGGGACAGAAGGAAGACTCAGACCCCATCCTGGAGCAGTTTGCCCCAATGATGGATAAACAAAGCTCACACCCGCAGCAAAAGTGAGACTCTATTAGATGGCAAATATCCCCTGGCCTAACAAGTGTCCCTTACAAACATGGGCAATAAGGGACTGAGGATGGGAAGAAAAACATCCTTGAGCAACCACACCTGGGCCTTGAGCAATGCACAGGATTTGAGCAGGCAGCAGGGAGAGTAGGGTGCAGGCACACCCTGCAAGGGTGCAGGGCGAGGGGTGTGCAAGGCCAAGGAGTGGGTCGAGTAGGCTGGAGCCAGGGGACAGCTAGTTGAGTGTAGGGCTGGCAAGGCAGGTCAAAAACAATTTAATCCATCAACCAAATGTGCATTAGCACCCACTCCATGCATGGTGCTGACAGCATGCATGTCAGTTTGATTAATTATGCATTCTGTTGTGGTTATAATTATCTATAGATTAGAGGGTAAATAATTATCAGGCAGTGCTGGAATGGCAGGGATTCGAGAAGGTAGATTAGATGAAATAAGTGATAGGGACTCATCAAAGATTGTTGAGCAGGAGAGTGGCATGATGAGTAATTTAAATTTGCAATGGTGCCCCAGCTGGAGGAAACAAAGTGTCTTCTGTGCCTTTTTATTGCTGATAAGATGTCTCCTGCCTTCCTCCGGTGAGCATTCACAGTCTTCCCTCAGCCCACCCCTGCACCTCTACCTGAGGGCAGTATCTGACCCTGGCAGGGAGCCCCCAGCATGGGGCAGGCTGCAAGTGCCAGGAATTAACTCCTCAGTAGCAGCTCCCACCCAGAGAGGGCAGGAGATGGTGGAGATGCCCAGCTTCCACACCCATCTTGGGACAGTCCCGAGCCCTGATCCGTGCATTTGCTCTGAGGTCCCCTGGCCGGACTGAGCCCCAGTTGCCCGCCTGCCCGTTACAACACTCCGCCTGGGGTTTTACTCTCTTCCCTGCCTCACCTCCCCACTCCTCACAGGGACTCTTGCGCTCACCTCCCAGAGAAACTCCCTGGATCCAAATCGTTGTCTCTGGGTCGGATCACTACATAGGGTGCTACGCAAAAGCAACACGTGCATGAAGCTCGAGTGTGAGAATTGCCTGGGAGAATTGCCCGGACCCAACCTCTCTTCTGGGTCCCAGGAGGCTGATTGGAGGGATTTTCAGAGCAAGCTAATGGAGGCTAAAGACATAGCTCACTGAAAGGGGAAGTCAAATATTTTCTTTATTTATTTCTTTTTTTCTTTTTTTTTTTTTTTTTTTTTTGATGCAGCAATAGTGGTAAAAACAACTCAAACCCATCTGTAAATCACTGTGTTAAGGGAAAAGCATCTTGAAGTAGAACTTGTCCCGGGCACCAAACCAGAGTATTAATTGAGGCAAAGTAAAAGTTGCCAGACAGAGAGTAGCACCTGACTCGTTCCTGACTCTGCTCAGACTCGGATCCTGCAGCCCCGGCACCTGTCTCTGCTTCTGTGATCTGATCAGTTCCCACGCTCTATATCAGCAGCCACACTCCGCACTGCCCCTAGTCAGCCACCGTCCACACTCCCCCCTCCTGGAGTCCACACAGGACGGTCTCCTGGCCCCACCGGCTGCTTCAAGACCACTGGGACACACACACCGACAGCGCCCCGTGCACAGCCTCTGCCTCCCCCAGCATCACCCACACCCGTGGCCAGCACCGCCTCCTCTCGGGCCACCAGGGCTGCTTTGCTGCCTGAACACAGGCTGGGAGGGCCCCACGCCCCTGGGATCAGCTCTCCCCCAAGGACTGCTGAGAGGTGGTGGATAAATATGCAGCTCCCTCCCCTTACACAGGGATGACGTGAGGCCCGCCCCACAGTCTACACTGTCGCCCAAGGTCCCCAGGCAGATTGAGTCCCAGTTGCCAGTTGCCCACATGGGAATTGGGTTGATCACTCATCCTGCGTGAGCTTCCTTCCCCTTCCAGTGTCACTTCCCCACTCCCCAACCGCCTGGAACCACCTCCATAGTAAAGTACTGGCCTGCTCCTTGGGGAGCCAGCCTCAGATAGGAGAGGTCCCTCTTCTCTCAGAGTCTCTAGTCCAGGGTATGCTATCACCCGTCCTCTCAAATGGGGGTGCATGAGACAAGATGGGGTTCAAATTCCTCAACTTGGCTTTTATACAGGTAGTAGGAAAACAATCAAGATTCATATGATGGTGATATTTGTACACAGAAGGAAAATAGTCAAGGGTCATGTGATGGTGATGAAGACAGCATCATGCTTTGAAAGTTAAAGACTCACTACATACGGGAACACCATAGCTACTGTTTCTTGAGAGTTTTGAACAAGTCAGGAATTTATTGCTCTGATCTGATCTGGGTGACCACCCTCTGAGGTGGGATTGACCCCAAATGACAGATGAAGGTTTTGAGGCTTAGAAAGTTTAAGGAACTTGCTCAAGGTCACAAAGAAAGTGATGGAGCCAGGATTTAAATTCCATTTGACCCCAAACTCTGTTATACCTCTGAGCAAAATGTCTTTCTAAATAAAAAAAGGTATTATTTTTATGTCAGAGGATGGCTGTATACTGAAAGTGGAGGGAGTTAACCTCTTTCTACTTTCCTACCTTGGGAACTCACCTTCCACACTCAGCTCAGGATTCAATTCACTTTGGAGTATTCTCCACCCCCTCCCCAACCGAAGTCTGAGCTAAAATGCTCAGAGTCCCCACTGGACCCCACGCATGTGCCCCAAAGCGAACCCTGCTGTGAGTCTCCTTTTACTTGGCTGCTTGCGCCTCCCCTCCCCACCCAGCTCTGCATCCCTAAGCCTGGAGCGGGACACAGGGTCTCTCCCTGAGAAAGGCTTCAGGGAGATTCCTGGCCACATCTGCCAAAGGTCTGGGATGTCTCAGGACACATATGA
Organism: Lepilemur ruficaudatus; assembly: GCA_963574885.1. Classification (NCBI taxonomy): domain Eukaryota; kingdom Metazoa; phylum Chordata; class Mammalia; order Primates; family Lepilemuridae; genus Lepilemur; species Lepilemur ruficaudatus. The sequence goes on along the minus strand of CAUYRT010051533.1, from coordinate 8,227 downwards.
CAAGAGCAATAATGATGATGTCTCAATAAACCAAGAACAAGCTACAATGAGGACACAGTGTCTCCCTGCACTTTTCAGACAGGAGAAAAAGAGAGAGTCCCAACTAGCCAGCATGCCCCTTCTCTTTCCTGAGCTTCTGTTTCCTCACCTGTTAGAAATGAGGGCATTGATCTCAGCGACCTCTACCACCCTTCACCCTGGAAAGGGGTGATTCTATAGATGTCTCAGCACTCTGGACATCTCAAGGGTGGACAAAGGAGTGTAAGGTATCTTCTTATCCTCTAGGGACTCAAACCTAAAATGGGAAGGCAAGGCTCACAGACATGCACCAAAATAACAGTACAGGCCAGATACACTTTGATGTAGATTGGAGGGAGTCAGACAAAAAGAGAAAGAACTGGAGCCTTATCTTCCCGAGATGAGGATTCCTGTGCACATGGTTTATTGGCAATCTTCCCAGGGGGGGAAATAGTGAGGGAGTAAGGAAGTGGGAGTAGGAAGGGAAGAAGCCAGGCAAGGGTGTGACACCAACCAAAGTGCCAGGAAGGGTAACTGTGGATCCACCCTGGAGGAGTCTCATCCCAGAGTCACCCTGATTAGGTATAGGGGAGCTGGAGTATTTATACCCCTACACCTGTCAGTCGTCAGTTAAGAGCTGCCCCCCAGGGTATAAGCTCCCACGTACTGTACTCTCTGTGCCCAAAGTGAGTTGCAGCACAAGGAAGCCTGGGAAATGTAGTTCTCTCTAACACAAAACAGAGCAGGAAGAAGGGCATGAAATGTGTCTGTAAGTAAACCGAGGACAGGTGTGCCAGGTGACATTGGAGACTCAGTCTTAGAGTCATAATGCTTGAGATCTGGCTCCTAATTTCCGCTTCGTGTTTTTAGAAGATAGCTCAAGGTTACCCAGTGAGTTCCCAGAATCTCCTGAACTTAGAACCTGGTTGCATATGGTTCTGAAGTTCCAACATAAATGCCACCCTCTGCACAGGACAGCTGGCTCAGCCAGGCAGCATGTACCTAGGAACTTTAGGCCCTGGACTCATCAGTTCCCCTCTGAAATTCCCAAGGCCTGGCATCTTATCACTAGAAAGGGGAACAGGATAAGGCATTTGGAGTAGAGAGGCAACTAGAGGGGATGGCCAATTGTTGAAGAAAAACCAAGTTAAACTTCCTTAATCATGGTAGGAAAGCAGGCCTTGAAAAAGCTTTCCTAAAAAATGTTAAGACCATGGAAATGTCTGGGTTTTCTGTACGTGTTTTTGGAACGGCAGTCATCTGGGATGCAAATCATCCTGGTGTCTCCACACTGACAGCATTCTGGGGTAGAAGGGCTGAGGTGCAAGGTAGAGAGCTGGAAGAGCCTGGGCAAACCCAGGACCGGCTGGACACCCCACAGGGAGTGGGGATGACAGACGTCACTCACCACCATGCTGGCTGCCCTGGGAGGCCACATCTGCCGTGAACCATGTCATGGAATTAAGCCCCACCTGCCAAAGAGTTAGCTATGGAGAGTGGCAGCAGGGCACAGGTGAGGGGCAGGGACCCCAAGCATGTCCACTACAGGGTCTCCCAACTGGTGCCTTCTAGCAAACTGGGACCCTTTTTGTTCACTTCCAAAGCTGGCTCATCCTAAGGTTCCAGGTCACCTTTAGGGTATTTCTCCCACCTCCCATCACCTGCAGACCCCACCCTCAAGCCTTGGGGGCCCCAAAGCTGCCAACCCTCCTGCTACACGTCCTCCTCAATCCTGCTCATTGAGAATTGGCCCAGACTCTCTAAACAGTTCCTCCCTCATCCCCACCATTGAAATGCAGTGGCCCCAGAGAGAGTGAGCCATACTCTCTGTTACACTGGGATGTTAGAGAGTGAGAATGTCTTTACATGACCTTCCTTCCATCCTTGCCTGGAAATGGAAGACCCAAACCAAGGAACCAATGTGTTAATGGCAAGACTTCAAGCATGTGATAAGCCAACGGGAGAGATATTTGGGAGTGAAGAGGCCCCTCTGGAGTTATCGGTTAGCAGGACCAGTAGTTCTAGAACTGGAAGAGTATAGGAAGCACAGCTCCCTTTTTAATCTTCCACAAACTCTCTGGACACAGAATGGATACTCCCCTGGGACCCAAGCCCGTCAAGCTATGGATGCTGAATCAGAGAACCCTACGTTAGGGAGAGGAAGGATGGGGACTAGATGTCCAACATCTGTGCCAGCTGATTAACTTGTAATTAGTGTAAAAATTCCCTCTCCTCAGTTCTTAGTCACTTTTTATTCAGACTAAAATCAAGTTAAGGCCAGTTGCAAGAATATTTCTTTATGAACTCAGAGCAGGCAAGTGCCTCTAAGTGCACAGCCAGAAAAAATTATACTCTGCTTGCAAAGCCAAGTGGATGTGTGGGTCCTGAATGCTTCTTTATTCAAGAAGAAAAGGGCACAGATAAGCTCCACTTTGACTCATAAGCCGCTCATAATGAGAGGGGACCTGAAATCTAGCAGTGAAACTCTAAGGACTGATTCAGGATGGCTGATGGCACTGCCTAATCTCTACGGCCATCAGTCACCAAGGCGAGGTACTTTCCTCAGCCCCACCACTGCCACCCTGATGGTGGCCTCCTTGTTCACCATAAGCACCCCTGTCAGTTTCATCATCTTCTTCTTATTCATAATGACCAACATCATCATCATCACCAATGACACCAGTCACCTCCCTTATTCCACTCAACACGGAAGTTTGGCTTAATGTCACCTCTACTGGGAAACTTTCCCAGCCCATCTTTTCAGGCACAGTTAGTTACTCCCAAATGGCATGTTCATGGAGGGGTTATTTGTGAGCCTGTTTCTCCCACCAGGCTGTGAGCCTCACAAACACTAAACTGATTTTCAGTCTGTGTCTCTGTAGAACCCAGCAAGCGGCTAGAATATAGTAGATTTTCAATATTTACTTACAGAATAAAAAATTGAGAAGATGTTTCAGTATCGTAGACCTTAGTTCTGCCTCTGACTTCCCCTCGCCCTGTTTACAAAGCTCTAAGTGAACCCATTCCTTCCTCCCATGCCCTCCACCAGAGCAGCAGCCCTCAAACAAGCCACTGTGCCTATGTCCTGTCTCTGGCCATGGCCAGTTCAAGGTGGTGTCTGTCTGGATTATTGGAGGAGAAAGGGCAGCTGTAGGAAGTATGTGACAATAAACACCGGCAAGGCTTGGTGGCAGACTGGATTTAGAAAATGAAGATGAGGGAGGAGGCAGGTGACCAGAAGGCTGCTGCTGCCAAAGACAAACAGGATGGTCAAAAGGAGACCTGAGGACAGGTTGGGGGAAGGGGGAGTCCAGTTGAGGACAAGCCAACTTTAGGAGGTCAGCAATATTCAGGTGGAGAGTCAAAATACAAGACATGAACCCCAGAAAAGTGGTATGCCCAGAGCTGGGCACGTAGAATTTGTAGTCATCTGTATTGAGATTAAAATTGAGGGCATAAGCTATTATCCATGTAAGAGTCCTAAAAACAAAAGGTGGGCAGAGGGGAGGAGCATGCCCAAGTGTGGCCTTTGGGGACACCATCGCCTACTGGGGGAGGGGCACAGAGCTGAGGATCCCGGGAATAAGTCAATATCGCAGTGCCATGTGAGAGCCAGGAGCAAAAGGCAAAATCAGCAATGCTGGCCCTGTCTTTATTTACATTTTTTAATATTTTATTCATCATGGATTTTTGTACTAATTCCCATTTTTAAAAATATTTCATTAAAAGAGTTATTTACCTTGAGAGACAGGAGAGAACATAACAGTCCAGCAATGTCCCTCTCAAGCAAAGGACACTGATGGACCAAGCCCAAGCCCTGGGTCCGACCATCTCAGACTGAAATCCTGGCTCAAGCAACTGTTAGGTGTGTGATCTTAGGCAAATCACTTCACTTCCCTAAACCTGGTGTCCTCACCTGAAAATTAGCACCTTTCAGGCACAGTTGTAACAGTGCTTGCCCTGCTCAGGTGATTCCTAAAGATTTGTTCCCACCCTCTGAGACTTAAAGCAGTGAGGAGGAAACTGAAGTGGAGAGAGAAAAGAGGAGAAATTACTAGGAGAGGGGACCAAGGCACGGCCAGGAAACCGGGCTCCTCTCCACATCTGACAGATGAACACAGCCAGGCCAGACAGGGATGCTCCATCCACTGCTCACATTTTATACATCACACTGCACCCTATTTTTAAGTATCTGTGACTTCCTTCCATTTGCATCGGAGGGTGGAGAGTCCGAACCTTCATTTCCACAAGGCGACAAAGGCCTGGTGATCAGAGCAGGCTGGAGCCCAGCCACCGTCTGACTCAGTCCCCTCTCCCACCCTTGTCCTGCAGAATCATCCTCACAGTCCCTTTGATCAGTGCCCGCGTGGTGACAATGCACAGCCGCTCCTGAGCGGCTCCCCGAGGACTGGGGAGAGGCCGGGCGTGGTGGGGGAGGGTAGCTGCCATCATTTCCTTCCCAATCCCCTCTTTTCAGGAGCCTGTAACTCTGCGGCATGTTTTTCCCTGGTGGAAAATGTCCATGTTTGGTGCCTACCCAAAGGAGAATCTCTGTGGAAAGTTTGAGAAAGATTCCCTCTGGCTGGGAAAGTGAAAAAAGTCTGTGCCTTTCCCATTTGGAAAAAAAGGAAAGAACATACTTGCGATGTGGTTATTTTTGTCTCAGATTCAAAAGGAGCTGACTTGGACAGTGCTGACTTGGCCTCAGTTCCCATCGCTTTGTTTGTAAAGGCCGATGGAACCAGGCACACAGAGGTGACGCCAGCCCCGAAATGCTCCTGTCTCTTCTCAGGAATTTTGTTGCTGTTGTTGTTACTCTTGTATTAGGTATAGCTTACAAACAGTAAAGTGCCCGAATCCTAAGAATCTTGATGAATGTTTACATAGGTATACAATCAGATAATTACCGCCCAAATCAAGATATAAAACGTTTGCAGTTTTATAGGCTGCCTCGTGCTCCTTCGCAGTCAATACTCACACCTCAAAGCTAACCAAATTAGTTTTGCTAGCTCTTAACTGCATATAAATCAAATCATGCAGTATGTACGCTGTTACGTCTAGTTCCTTTCATGCAACACAGTGTCTGTGAGATGCATCCGTGTTGTCGTACACTGTATTAGTCTGCTCCGGCTGCACTGGGTGGCTTAAACAACAGAAATTTATTAATTCACAGCTCCGGAGACTGGAAATCCAAGGTCAAGGTGTCAACACAGTTGATTTCTTCTGAGGCCTCTCTCCTTGGCTTGTAGATGGCCACCTTCTCCCTGTGTCTTCATATGGTCTTCCCTCCATGTCTCTGTGTCCTAATCTCTTCTTCTTACGAGGACACCAGTTATATTGGATCAGGGCCCACCCTAGTGGCCTCATTTTAACTTAATTACCTCTTTAAAGACCCTGTCTCCAAATACAGTCACACTCAAAGGTACTGGGGGTTGGGGCTTCAAAATATGAATTTGAAAGGGACACAATTCGGCCTATATATATATATATATATATATATATATATATATATATATATATAAAATACCAGTTTGTATTTGAATCGTTTGAATCATTTCTAGTTTGGGACTATTGCAAATATTGCTGCTATCAACATCTCTAGGACATGTCTCTTAGTGAACACACATGCTCACTTCCTGGGCTATATATACCCAGGAGCGGAATTGCTGTGTCATAAGGTGTGGGTCTGTGTAGCTTTAGTAGATACTGCCAAGCAATTTTCCAATGTAGCTGTACCCTCCCACAAGCAATGTAGGAGAGGTCTAGTTGATCCATCTTTGCCAACACTGGTATTATCAGTCCCTTTTATTTTAGCCTCTCAAAGAATCTTCAAGATGGTTTTAAAGTGAGTCCATCTGCAAAATTTATACTCCTGGGAATTGTGAAAAAGCATTTGTCCTATAAATCTATGGATAATCCCAACTTCTTTTGTGCCGAGAGCTCTGGCATCTGCCTCCACCCCATTCCTGATCAGAGAGGAAAATCCCTATGTTGGCATTTTTAGCGGGACTGGCATAGCTTGAGGAACTGGGGGAGGCCCAGGGCCTGGAAGTAACTGGGTGAAGGAGCAAGGAGGGTGAGAGGGAACAAAGGCCAGGATGCAGTTGAAAGAGTCGTTGCTGACCACCTGGAGAAGGAAGGCTGCATTTGTACCTGTCAGAGGGAGCTTAGAAGAGGTTGTCTGATGTTTCCTCACTGATGATTCTGGCTTGGCTTTGATGAAAAGAAAATCCTCAAATTCCCTCATAGCTGGGCCCTGCTAGGCAGTTCTCAGAGCAGATCCTTCCAAAAATGTCATCATCCTGAAGGTCTCGGAATCAGGACAGACCCTCCACTCCCCAATTTCCTCCCCCACCCCACCTGCCCTAGTGCTGAAAGCCCCCCTTCTCCCGAATGTCATTCCCCTGGGTTACAGCATTTCCTAGTGTCTTCAAACCTCTGAAGACTGCCTGGGTCTGACGGGGACAGGAAGATAACCACGACTTTTCCAGGCCCCCAAGTGCGAGTCTGAGTGCTCAGAGCCAGCAGCACGGGGGCCTATTTGGAAAAACATAAAGTGAATCCTTATCTTATTCCTTACACTAAAATAAAATCCATTTCAAGAACATATTTCAGTGTGAAAAAGAAACCATAAAAGTATGAAAAGGATAGAATTGGTAAATGTATTTACAAAGCTGGAGTGCAAAGTCCTTTCTAAATAAGATAAAACCCCAGAAGCCATAAAGAAAATGATTTATATATACAACTACATAAAGTTTAAAACCTTTTGAGGGATGAAAAATACCATTAAGAAAGCCAAAAGATAAACAGGAAACTGAAGGTAAAATTTTACAACACAGATGTCAAAAGATTAATTCTCTAAATTCGCACACACAAAAAAATCTGTGCAAAGCAGAAAGGGCCTAGCATCCCCGTAGGGGAAAAAAACAGAGAAAAGTTTAAGAACAGAAGGTTTCAAAAGAAGAAATGCAAATTCCCAATATACATAAGAAACATTCTTCACCTTAACCATAAATGAGTCGATGTAAATTTTACAAAAAAGAAGATACATTTTTTAAACTGATCCTACTGTCAGGAATATAAACATTTAGCAGGAGCCACTATAGGAGCAGTGATAGTCTGGGGAAACAGGCATGTGTGTGCCCTGTTAGTGGGCATGCATGTTGATGGAATCTTTCTGGAGGACAACTTGGCAACTCCACCAAGTTTTATAATTCATACAGCATTTGATTCAGCAATTCCACAGTTAGCAATTTAACCTCCAGATATAATGACAAAAATTATCTTGGATATATATATATGTGGCATGTTCAAAATGTTCATTACAGCTCTGCTTTGTATAATGGTAGCAAAAAAAAAAAAAAACTAGAAATAACCTAAATTTCAACCAATAGAGAGAGAAGTGGGCAATAAATTATGGTCCATCCTATTGCAATGGAATACTACATGCCTGTAAAAAGAAAAGAATTACCTACAACCCAAGGGGTGAAGAAAACTGTTAGTCAGACTTGTATGTAATGATATAAATAAATCTCCGAGGTATACTAAGTGAAGAATGCAATTCATTGAACAATGAGTGAGCCTTTGTATAAATAAAAAGCCCAAGAGTATTAACAGGAATGTTTTTATCTATAAATACTCAGACACACGAGTAATAGTGGCTTAAACAATAAAGATGTTCAGTTATCTCACGTAACAAGAAAGAAGGAGGGAAATCCAGGGTTGGTAACTAAGTCTTCAAGGACCTATCTTTCTGGCCAGGCTGCTTGATCTCTTATTGTCACTTCCTGTTACAAGAGGGCTGCCTCTGCCCCAGGCACCATAGCCACACCCAAGGCAAGAAGAAGGTGGAAGACTTAATACCAATGAGCATTCTTTTCATGCCTGTCTCTTTTTTTTTCTCTTTTAATCTATTTATTTATTTATTATTTCAGCATATTATGGGAGTACAAATGTTAAGGTTATGTACATTGCCCTTGCCCCCTCCCCCCTCCAGTCAGAGCCTCAAGACTGACCATCCCCCAGACGGTGCACATCGCACTCATTGTGTGTGTATATACCCATCCCCTCCTCCCCCCTCCCATCTGCCCGACACCCGATAAATGTTGTTCCTATGTGTCCACTTAGGTGTTGATCAGCTAATACCAATTGGCTGGTGAGTACATGTGGTGCCTGTCCATCCATTCTTGGGATACTTCACTTAGTAGAA